>JAJONR010010892.1:0-11121 GCA_029582245.1 Solanum etuberosum | reverse complement strand
CAGTGTACTGTGGCCAATAATAAGCTAAATCATAGATTAATTTTCCTTTATCTCCATTAACTACAGGCTCTCTAATAACCCCATCAGGATTATTTGGAGATGTAATGAACTCAGTATAACGTCCATTTTTCTTAAAAGTTCTTGCATCTCCTGCCCATTTGTGTAGTCCTGACCTTACAAAATCAGTCACTTCTGGATATGCCTGCAACAAGATAAAAATTATTAATAATTAATCAATAAATGTCATTTTTAAATTTGACTAATTAGATCAGATGATATGTTCCAAGAATTATAATTCATGTTGCATGTATTTAAGAGTATGGCCTAGTGATCACGGATGTGGATTAGGAAAAAAGAATGTTATATTTAATGGATCTAACATGTACCAAAAATTATATGATTAATTAATAAAGAACAAATAATATTAGACATGTTATAACAATATCTGAAGTCAAAAGGAATCATTAGCACTGTTGAGTCTTAAAACCTTAATATATTTGAAAGGAGCCGTTCAATAAAGTTTAACTTCAGACTGCTAATTTTATTGAGCATAGCATATCCATCACAAGTTAAATAAAAATATACATCGTATAAATGCGTACCGAATAAAGAGGTATAGCTTAAACTACACTGATTGGATCGGGTTGATCAATAGGAGAAAGAGCATAAAGTGCAGCCTGCATAAGCTGGCTTGATCCAGTGCCAACAACAATATAATGATCATCCACAATTGCATTTCCAACTACATTGTGCAACCTCTTAATTTGTTTCTCTAGTTTTGACTCCAAGAACCAACACAAGCTCTTACCATTAGCAAAGTAACTCAATGAATCATCACCATTAAATGTTATGTCACACTTTTTCCCCATTTTTCTCCAATATGACTCATACATTGTTGGATCACCACTATACACAGACACGAAAAAAATCAAAACCCAAATTAGTATTCCAACAAAGAATTGAGCAATTTGTAACATTTCTTCAAATTTTATGAAATAGGACCTAATCTCTAGAAACATAATAAAGCACTTAACATTGAATAAATTGAAATTGACAATTTCATATATAAAATATTGAATCATGAAAATTGACCAAGATCATAAGCGTATAACTTATATGAAACATTCTAATGAAAAATGAATTAAAATAGTAAAAAAAAACTCACTGATCTAGATTAATAGTGGAGGAAGTCTCCTTAGTGTCCTTTTCTAGTGTTGCACAAGGGACTGAAGAACACTTGACAAGGCAATCATCTGTTTCACACATCTTTTTTACTTTTTTATAAAATCTTAAATCCATCACAAATAAATTTATGGGAGGAGAAGATAGATTTGGGGTCTATATATAGGGAATGAGACAAGTCTAATTGCCACAAAAATCTTTTTTAATTAATATCTAGAATTTTAAATGGATTTTCTTATTAATTGTAGTTGTCAGTATCCACAAAAGTCTTTCTAAGTAATTTGACTAGATTTTGAAATGGGTTCTCCCAATTATCTATTTTAAAATGTAGTTATTAAGGTATTTATTACATAGCTTTGTCATGCATTATATTACTTACACATGTTTATTTGTCATAATATAATTACAATATAATTATAAGTGTATTGTTTGGTTGCACAAGAAATCTCTTAAGTAGTTGGACGAGATTCTTAAATGGGTTCTCCTAATAAATGTAATTATCTATTTTTAAATGTAATTATTACATAGCTTAGTCATTACGCAATATAATACTTACACAATGTAATAAGACAGATAAATTAATTCAAAAATAAAATTTAATCAACAAAATTAAAAGTTAATAATTGATAAGTATGTGCCTTTATAAATGATATTAAATTAGGTATTTCAAATACACATTATTTCTTAAACATATATTAATTAATAATCAAATATTTGTAATTAATATTGTAAAAAAAGTAATTGATATATATTTTTTCAAATCAATAATATTTCAATTTAATTAATTTGGAAATTTAATTGAACACATTTTGTAAGAACATCATGGACTAAATTTTTGAAAAAAGATTAATATATACATGAATCATAATTCTTTTTCTTATAATTGTGGTGTTGGGGTTAACTTGCCTTGATCCCTATTAAGATTTGAACAGGTGGAGTATATTTTCATTTGTTGGAATTTAAATTCGGGATCTCATAATTTTCAATTCACTTCATTGATCACTAAATTGCCCTAAGTTCAACATGAATTATAATTCGTAGAACACCTTATGTGACTTAATTAGTCTAAGTGAGCTTTCTTTAATTATAACTAATATTAATTCTATTCCATTTGTTCAACTTTTGATTGAGATAGAAGGTAAGCTAACTTTGACACCACACTTATAAGAAAAATAATTATGATTCATGTTATAATTAATGGATTTGCATACACCAAGAATCATGTGATTAATTAATAAAGAAACAAGCACTAATATTGTAAACATGTTTTGCAAATCTTTGAATGAACCATGTTCCTATATGTTTATTCAGGATACAATGTAAGTAACCAACATTGTCCTAGAGATAGAGATGGCATGTTAACAAAAGTGAAGAAGTATCCTGTAACACCCCGTATCCGAAAACAGACCGAACCAACAGATTTTCAGAAGTTGCAGGTGCAACCCACGGTTGCCACCCACGGACCGTAGGGTGACCCATGGCCCGTGCTGGTGGTCCGTGGATGGCCACCTGCAGCCCTCCACAGGATCATCCCAGAAATTTCCCTAAGGCATGACCCATGGCCGGACCCACGGACTGTAGGTCAGGCCATGGACCGTGGTCCTGGTCCGTGGATCTAGGCCCCAGAACCCCACTGGCGGTTGACCAGCACGAACCGTGGGTCAGTCCACGGACGGTCGGTGGCCCCGACGGCTTTTAAGTCAGGGGTCGTTTGGTCTTTTTCCTATGCTTTGGACCCCTAAACCACATCGTTAAACCCCTAAACTACGTAGTTTTGGTCAGTTTAAGCCTAGCAACTTAATTAGAATCTACCCTAAGGAAATCATTCACAAAAATTTAGAAAACTTAGAACAAAATAGAGGAGAAAGTCGAGCAGCCCTAGTTCAAGAACGCAGCGAGTCTTCATGAGTTCCAGCCCCAAAATCGAAACATTTCTCCGTGGAATTCGTCACCAGGTATGTGGGACTTCAATAGTGGGTTCCTATCACCCATTAGGTCCCTAGAATTCAGTCAGATTCTTGATTCCTTTAATATTATCTAGACCTAGGGTTTCTAGAATTTCAGCAGATCATTACGAATTAGTTACTTTAATGTTCCTAATCAGATTATCATGATTCTAGTATGGTTTTGTGTAGATTCTTTCATAAATTCAGAACCCTAGCTATGTAGTTCTTTTAGTTCATGAATTACACATGCTAGGTCAGATATTTCAGATATACATGCCTCAGATTTGAATGTTTCATTATCAGTACATTAATGTTGCATTTTCAGTTAGCATGACAGTATTTTGAGCTATCCAGTATTACAGAAATTCAGTTATAAATTGTTAATTACATAATCAATTGGGAGAAGCTTAATACCGAGTGGACTAGGGTCAGTCACCCTCAAGTCCCAGAACTATGTGCCCCGTAGGTTGTAAGCCCTCCTTGTGGGCATCATTTTAGTGATCACGCCAGTCATGCCTCTATACCTCTGGTAGGGTATATTGGGTCCTCTCGATGGGGCGTATACATCGGACTCCACATTTAGCTCATGTGGTTTTATGTCGGTTATTAGTATCCTCCTTTCAGTCAGATTCCATTGCATTGACCATGTTATCAGTTACAGTCAGATTTCAGTCTCAGCATGTTATAAACTTGGTCATTGCATTCAGTTAACTAATGTTCAATATTTTCAGTATAGTATTAGGCTTATCTTATATCATTTCCCAGTTATATGTTTTGTTTAGTTATGTTATTATTCAGCTTTACTCTATCCTGCATGCTCAGTACCTTTTAAGTACTGATGCATACTCTACGCTACATCTTCTCGTGATGTAGGTTCAGGTTATCAGCTTCCAGATCACGCATAGATCGGTTCCTGATCTTCAGCTCAGCAGTATCAGTGGTGAGTCCTCATTCTCCGAGGAAGACAGACATATTTCCTTTACTTTTAGTCTTAGTTTCAGTTTTGCTAGATTTAGCTGGGGCATGTCCCAGCACTTCTAGTCAGTTAGAGGCTATTTTCAGACATAGTATTAGATTCAGCTTTAGTTTTGAGTTTGATCTTCCAGTTGTTATTAAACTCATAGTATTTTACATAATCAGATTAGTATTGGGTATTCCCCATCTTTCAGTTAATTATGGTTTTAAGCTTCCGCATAGTATATTTTATTTAGAAATCTTTTAGTATGCTTATGATATGCCAGCTCAAGGTTAGCTTGGGGTCATTCGTGATCCTAGGTTCCGTGTCCGCGTCCTGGGGGTAGCTCGAAGGGTGATAAACTTGGTATCAGAGCACTAGTTTTAAGAGTCCTAGGATGTCTAAAAAGTCGCACTAAGTAGCATCCTTTTCATGGGTGTGAAATGCACCACATCTAATGAGAAGGAGGCTGCAAAGTGTTTTAGGAAACATTTCATTTTTCTGTTACTCTTATCGTGCGTAAGGTATGATCTAATTCCTCATTTCTAACTCGACATTATGCGCTTTCAGATCATGCCTCCTCGTAGATCTTACCAAAGGAATGTGAATGCCCGCAACGTAACACAGCTCTTCCAGTCCCAGATTAGGAAGTTTCGAATGCTGAGTTTCGGAACGCCATTCAGCTTTTGGCTCAGAGTGTGACTAATCAGAACAACCAGCAGGTTCCAGCTCCTGCAAATGCTAATATTGGGTCAGCTGCATCTAGAGTTCGTGATTTTTTTAGGATGAATCCGCCTGAGTTTTTATGGTCGCAAGTTGGAGAAGATCCCCAAAACTTCATAGATGAGGTCAAGAAGATCTTTGGAGTGATGCAAGTAACAGGTAATGATAAGGTAGAGTTGGCATCCTATCAGCTGTAGGATGTAGCTCATATTTGTTATACTCAATGGAAAGATAACAGGGGTACAAATGTAGCTCCTATCACTTGGGAATGCTTTAGTGAGACTTTTCTAGACAGGTTCTTCTCAAGAGAGTTGAGGGAGGCAAAAGCTCAGGAGTTCATGAATTTGAGGCAAGGTAACATGACTGTCCAAGAGTATGGACTCAAGTTCACCCAACTCTCCAGGTATGCTTCTCACATGGTTGCCGATTCTAGGGCTCAAATGAACAAGTTTATATATGAAGTGTCAGACTTAGTGAAAATAGAGTGCAGGAATGCTATGTTGCTGGAAAATATGAACATCTCAAGGCTCATGACTCATGCTCAGCAGGTTGAGGGAGATAAGCTTAGGAAATAGGCTAAGGAGAACAAAAAGGCTAGGATAGGCAGCTATGAGTATTCTCAACAGAAATCGGGTGGTGGAAATCGCTTGCAGGTTCAGCAAAAGTCTTCATCCCCAACACCATCATCAGCTAGTGCTCCATCCTCCAGGTTCCGATAGGATCAGAAAGGTAGAGCATCAGGCTCTAAGTCTCAGGGGAGTGTTTCAGGTACTAAAACCTACCCAACTTGTCCAAAGTGTGGTAAGAACCATCTGGGCGAGTGTCTTGCAGAAAAGGAAGGATGCTTTGGATATGGTCAGTCTGGTCACAGGTTGAGAGATTGTCCTTCTTCTAAACAGGGCCAAGGAGGTAAAAATGGTAGAGCTCAGTCCACAACTTCAGCAACACCAGCAGGGTAACTCATCTGGTACAGGTGGTGGTCAGCGCCAAAACAGGTCGTATGCTCTTCAGGCTCGCCAGGATCAGGAAGACTCTCCTGATGTGGTCACTGGTACGTTGCGAGTCTTTAACTTAGATGTTTATGCTTTGTTAGATTCAGGGGCTACTCTTTCCTTTGTAACTCCTTATATAACAGTCAAATTCGATGTTAGTCTAGAAACTCTCTCAGAACCCTTCTCAGTCTCTACTCCAGTCGGTGACCCAATTATAGCTAAACGGGTATACATAAATTTCCATGTCACAGTCTCTCAGAAAGTCACTTCAGCAGATCTTGTAGAGTTAGAAATGGTAGACTTCGATATCATTCTAGGCATGGATTGGTTACATTCCTGTTATGCCTCAGTCAATTGTAGAACTAGGATTGTTCATTTTCAGTTTCCATACGAACCAATCTTAGAATGGAGGGGTAGTAGCCTAGCGCCTATGGGTCAGTTCATTTCTAACCTTAAGGACAGAAAGATGATTTTCAAGGGGTATATCTATCATCTTGTTCGAGTTAAGGATTCTAACTCTGAAGCCCCAACTCTTGAGTCAGTTCCTGTAGTCAGTAAGTTTCCAGAAGTGTTTCTAGAAGATCTTCCCAGAGTTCCTCCCGAAAGAGAAATCGACTTTGGAATTGATCTCCTTCCAGATACCCAGCCTATTTCTATTCCTCCTTAGAGAATGGCTCCAGCTGAGCTTAAGGAATTGAAAGAGCAGTTGAAAGACCTTCTAGATAAGGGCTTCATCAGACCTAGTATTTCCCTGTGGGGGTGCGCCAGTGTTGTTAGTGAAAAAGAAAGATGGTTCTCTCAGGATGTGCATTGACTATCGGCAGTTGAACAAAGTCACAATTAAGAATAAGTACCCCATCCCCAGGATTGATGACTTGTTTGACCAACTTCAGGGTGCTAGTCATTTTTCAAAGATAGACCTCAGATCCAGTTATCATCAGCTCAGAGTCAGAGATAGTGACATTCCAAAAATAGCCTTCAGAACTCGGTATGGTCATTATGAATTTGTAGTTATGTCATTTGGACTAACCAATGCTCCTGCATCTTTCATGGATTTGATGAACAGGGTGTTCAAGCATTATTTGGACTTGTTTGTTATCGTCTTTATTGATGATATCCTCATTTACTCTAGGAATGAAGAAGAACATCCGACTCATTTGAGAGTTGTTCTGCAAACTCTCAAAGATCGCCAGTTGTTTGCTAAGTTTAGAAAATGTGAGGTTTGGTTGCAATCAGTTGCATTCCTTGGGCATATAGTATCTAGCAAAGAGATCCGAGTGGATTCTCAGAAAATAGAAGTAGTGAAATGGCCCATACCTACCTCTCCTACAGATATCAGAAGTTTCTTGGGTTTGGTTGGTTATTACAGAAGGTTCGTGGAAGGATTTTCATCCATAGCCTCTCCATTGACTAAGTTGACTCAGAAAAAGGTTAAGTTTCAGTGGTTAGATGATTGTGAGAAAAGCTTCGCAGAACTGAAAACTAGGTTGACTACAACTCCTGTTTTGACTCTACCAGAGGGTTCAGATGGTTATGTTATCTATTGTGATGCGTCCAGAGTCGGCCTAGGTTGTGTGTTGATGCATCGAGGTATGGTTATAGCTTATGCTTCTAGACTGCTTAAGGTGCATGAGAAGAACTATCCAACTCATGACCTTGAGCTTGCAGCAGTGGTGTTTGCACTTAAGATTTTGAGACACTACTTATATGGTTTTCACGTAGATGTGTTCACTGACCATAAAAGCCTTCGGTATGTGTTCACCTAGAAAGATTTGAATCTTTGTTAGAGGAGATGGCTTGAGTTCCTCAAGGATTATGATATGAGTGTGCATTACCATCCTGGTAAGGACAATGTAGTAGTAGATGCTCTTAGCAGACTATTTATGGGTAGTGTAGCACATGTTGAGGAAGAAAGAAAGGAATTAGCAAATGATGTTCACAGGCTTGCTTGCTTGGGAGTTCGCCTTATAAGCATATCAGATGGTGGTGTAACAGTTCAGAATGGGTCAGAATCTTCATTGGTAGCGGAGGTTAAGGAAAAGCAAGACAGTGATCCGATAATGCTTCAACTAAAGGGTGCAGTTCATCAGCAGAGAGTGGAGGTTTTCTCCCAAGGGGGAGATGGTGTGCTTCTTTATCAGGGTCGATTATGTGTTCCTAAGATGGGTGAGTTGAGATAGTAGATTCTTGCAGAAGCCCATAATTCCAGATATTCTATTCATCCAGGTGCCACTAAGATGTACCGTGATCTGCGGGAAATCTTTTGGTGGAATGGCATGAAGAGGGATATAGCAGATTTTGTGGCTAAATGCCCCAATTGTCAGCAAGTGAAGGTAGAACATCAGAAACCATGGGGTATGACTCAAGATATCAACATTCCTACTTGGAAGTTGGAAGTGATCAACATGGAATTCATTACAGATTTACCTCGTACTCACAGACAACATGACTCTATATGGGTGATAGTTGACAGCGTTACTAAGTTTGCGCGCTTTTTGGCTGTTAAGACTACAGAGTCGGCGGAGGACTACGCCAAGCTTTACATTAATGAGATAGTTAGGTTGCATGGGGTTCCTTTGTCTATCATCTCAGATAGAGGTCCTCAGTTTACCTCTCATCTCTGGAAGTTATTTCAGAAAGGTCTTGGTACTCAGGTTAATCTTAGCATAACATTTCATCCACAAAAAGATGGTCAGGCAGAGCGTACCATTCAGACCTTAGAGGACATGGTTGAGAGCTTGTGTGATCGATTTCAAGGGTAGTTGGGATGATCACCTTCCTCTTATAGAGTTCGCTTACAATAATAGCTACCATTCCAGCATTCAGATGGCCCCTTATGAGGCATCGTATGGGTGTAGATGTAGATCTCCAGTTGGTTGGTTTGAAGTAGGTGAAGCGGCCTTGATAGGGCCAGATTCAGTTCATGATGCTATGGATAAAGTGCAACTCATTAGAGATAGACTTAAGATAGCCAAAGTCACCAGAAGTCCTATGCAGATGTAAGGAGAAGGGAATTAGAGTTCTAAGTTGATGATTGGGTTTTCCTGAAAGTGTCTATGAAGGGGGTGATGAGATTTGGAAAGAAAGGGAAGCTCAGTCCTAGATATGTAGGACCTTACAAGATCTTGAAAAGAGTTGGTAAAGTGGCTTATGAGTTAGAGTTGCCAACAGAACTAGCAGCAGTGCATCCGGTTTTTCACATTTCGTTGCTGAAGAAGTGTGTGGGTGATCCAGCATCTATTGTACCTTTAGAAAGTGTGGCTGTGAAGGATAGTCTCACTTCTGAAAGGGTACCAATTGAAATCCTTGATCGTCAGGTTCGAAGGTTAAGAAACAAAGAAGTCGCTTTAGTTAAGGTTTTGTGGAGGAGTCCGTCCGTAGAGAGAGCTACTTGGGAAACAGAAGCAGCCATGAAGGGCAAGTATCCTCATCTCTTTCCTTCCGATTCCATTCCAGCTTGAGTTAATAGTTCCTCTTCAGTTTTTCAGTCATTCATGCGCAAATTCAGTCTTAATATCATGTTCCTTCTGTTTATACTTGCATTTTCAGCGTATTTGCATGTTCTTGGAACATAGTTCAGTCAGAAATCAGTTTCCAGTGTTTAGTGGTAGGATTTGCAGCTCTTTCCCTCCATCTCCAGCTAGTTTAGTCTTCATTCGAGGACGAATGTTCCCAAGGGGGATATAATGTAACACCCCATATCCGAAAACAGACTGAACCAACAAATATCCAGAAGTTGCAGGTGTAACCCACAGTTACCACCCACGGCCCATGCTGGTGGTCCGTAGATGGCCACCTGCAACCCTCCCCAGGATCAGCCCAGAAATTTCTCTAAGGCATGACCCACGGCCGGACCCATAGACTGTAGGTCAGGCCACAGACCGTGGTCCTGGTCCGTGGATCGAGGCCCCAGAACCCCATTGACGATTGACCAGCATGGACCGTAGGTCAGTCCATGGACCGTCGGTGGCCCCGACAGCTTTTAAGTTAGGGGTCGTTTGGTCTTTTCCCTATGCGTTCGACCCCTAAACCATGTCGTTTAACCCCCTAAACTACGTAGTTTTGGTCAGTTTAAGCCTAGCAACTTAATTAGAATATATCCTAAGCAAATCATTCACCAAAATTTAGAAAACTTAGAACAAAATAGAGGAGAAAGTCGAGCAGCCCTAGTTCAAGAACGCAGCGAGTCTTCATCAGTTTCAGCCCCGAAATCAAAAAATTTCTCCGTGGAATTCATCACCAGGTATATGGGATTTCACTAGTGGGTTCCTTTCACCCATTAGGTCCCTAGAATTCAGTCAGATTCTTGATTCCCTTAATATTATCTAGACCTAGGGTTTCTAGAATTTCAGCAGATCATTATGAATTAGTTACTTTAATGTTTCTTGTAACACCCCGTATCCTAGACAGACCAGATTGGAGATTTGAGAAGCTACAGGTGCCACCTACGGGCACCACCTACGGACCGTAGGGTGACCCACGGTCTGTCCTGGTGGTCCTTGGTTCACCATCTGGAGCCCCTCCCAGAAAAGCCCAGAAAAATTATTCTAAGTCCAAACCTACACCAGGACCTACGGACCGTAGGTCAGACCACGGTCTGTGGTCCAGGGCCGTAGGTCGGACCTCAGATTTCTAGCCCAGAACTCCAGAAAATTCAGCCAAGGCATGACCCACGGCCAGGACCTACGGACCGTAGGTCAAACCACGGTCCGTGGATCATGGCCTTCAGGTCCAAGCCCCAGACGCCAGTCGACGGATGACCAGCACGGACCGTCCGTCAGTCTGGTCCGTCGGTTGGTCCGACAATAGTTAAGTCAGGGGTCGTTTGGTCTTTTCCTTATGCGTTGGACACCTAAACTACGTCGTTTAACCCCTAAACTACGTAGTTTTGGTCAGTTAAAGCCTAGTAACTTAATTAGAACCTACCCTAGTCAATTCATTCTCTAAAATTTAGCAAACTCAAAGCAAAAAGAGGAGAAAGAGTCGACCAGCCCTAGTCCAAGAACGCAGCAAGGTTTCTTCAGTTCCAACCCCAAAATCAAAAGATTTCTCCGTGGAATTCATCACCAGGTATGTGGGGTTTCACTAGTGGGTTTCTTTCGCCCATTAGGTCCCTAGAATTCAGTCAGAATCTTGATTCCCTTGATATTATCTAGACCTAGGGTTTCTTGAATGCTAGAAATTATTGGGTTTTAGTTGTTAGAATGATCCAAATCAGATTATCATGTTGTTGCTCAGTTTCTTGCATGAAATTCAGAACCCTAGCTATGTAGTTCCTTTAGTTCATGAATTACACATGCTAGGCCAGCTATTTCAGTTATAT
>JAJONR010010891.1:0-14640 GCA_029582245.1 Solanum etuberosum | reverse complement strand
AACTAGAGTGAATATAATATATATATATATATATATATATATATATATATTTATAAATTGAGACATGAGTGCACAAATTACTGTACCAGTGAAACAGCTCAAGGGGACTCACATATGAACTGATAGGATAGTTGTTGGTTCTGGTGGATTGCTTCTTCTCCCTATCACATTTCACATTTCAGTCCACAAATTTTGGAAAATATTTTTGGATGATAGAAAAGAAAGCTTAAATATGATATCCAAAGTGGAGGACATGTATAGAGAATGCAATTGAGGAGTGAAAAATTATTGAACAAAAGAAGGGCTTTTTATAATTGGTGTGAGGTGTTTTTACAAGATAAAATTAGAAAAAAATTGTAAATAACATTCTTAGAAGTCAGAATTCCACCAAATCTATCAATGTTAAAAACATACCAAAAACAGTACATAATCTTAACAAGAAAATCATTATCATAAAATAGGTAAATAAATTATTACTATTATTAAGTCAATTTTTGTCCGGTCAACATTAAAATACCTTATTGTATTTTTCTTGTCTCTGTATACATTAATATGTTAATGACTCAATTTCATACCTTGTAGTCTATAATATTAATCTTGATAGTTTAAATAATTTTGGCTCACATTTTAAGTTTGATCATTTCATTAGGTTGTCTTGATTGAATTATATAATATCTTACTTTTATGAAAATTATTGTACGTGATTGTCCTTCTATCTAACTGCAAATAAATATAACTTACAACATATTTTTTTAATCAAATGATATTAACTCAAATTAATAATTAAAGCCAACTAATTAGTAATAAGTTGTTGATCTTTGATAATTTGGATTATTTATGAAACATTTAAAAAAAGACTGAAATATGATCCCCAAAAATGGAGGAAATGTAAGTAGAAAATGCTGTTCCTGGGCTAGAAGCAAAGGAACAAAGAGAGGGAGTGGGGTGTGGGGTAAGCTTTAACTTACCACATCAATTGACTTAGCCTAATTTAAAAACCTACCAAAACATAAACTTACTTTTGAAAGTTAATTTTTTTGCATGGCTAAATTAGTTTGTTTCTTTATTTGTCCAATCTTTTAAACATACATAAACCTTAATTTTTATTTCCTCTTCGATCTCCATATGCATTCATTTCTTAAAAACTTGTTCCCTAACAAGTAGCTACTTTTTAGTCTATAATATTAATCTTGATATGATTTTTTTTTGAAAAATAAATAAACTAGGAGTAGCGGAACTCTCACCATTAACGCGAAAGTTCAGATAGCCAACCAACTCAGCTACTATAATTCTTCAACCTTGATAGGTTAAATTCTTGGAATCACTATTTTATTTTAGTTAAAGATGCAAGAAGGAACAACCCCCACCCACCAACATCATCACCCCAAAAAGAGAGATTTACATTTCCACCTTAAGAAAAAAATAAAATTTTGTTCATAAATCTGTTGTTGATCATTACTCTCTCTATTCCGTATTGAGTGAATTTTTAGGCTTTTTTCATTGTTCAAAATAATTGAATTGTTCAAAATTTAAGATGGATTTTTGATTTTTTTTCTTCATATTTGCCTTCTCCTTTAATGAATAAATCGCATTACTTACAAAGTTATGTTTATGATTTAACAAAGGAGATAGTGGAAAATATGATTTAAATTATGTCCTTGAGTATTTTTCTTAATAGGTGTGCATTGCCTCACAAATCCAGTTAATATGGAATAGAGGGAGTACATTAAGAAAAAATATACTCTCTTTCTCTGGCGAATTTATACCACTAAACAAAGTGTCTAGGGACCTTTTATTACAATTAAAAAAATTCTCAACATGAATAAGTAAAAACAAGGCGGGCTATGTAATGACCTCCAGGTCTTTTATGTGTTTATGCCTCCTATTCATTGTTTAGAGCTTTGTAGAGACCCCAAGTCATTTATGACTTGCTGAGACTGACAGTTCGGTCACCTGGTCGTTTTCTAGTTTTTGTTCAAATTTCCATATTTTGGAGCCTTTGAACCTTGAACGGTTGACTTCTGTCAAACGTTCATGAAGACGGCCTCATAATGCAATTCTGATGGGTTCATCAGCTTTGGAAGAGCCATTTTAGGCTAGGGGCATGGTCGGTTTGGGCCTCAAGACTTCTGCTGTGAGTTTGTGCCATTATGCAAATTTAACTTTGAAGCTTAAGCCAAGAGTTGACTTTGGTCAACATTCTTGGTAAACGTGCTCGGATTAGAATTTCGTCAGCACTAGTTCTCAAATGTTGAGTTTTGTCTAGAACGACCTTTTGAGCGGTTCCCTAGGCTTCTGGTCTCATTTTGAGCCTTTTTGTAGTTTTTAGCTTAAAATTGAACTTGAGTGTGGGACTCACTTTTCATCGAAACAACCTCGAATTGAATTTTTGATGGTTGCATTGAGTCTGGAATACCAAATTCGATGGGGTAGCATATTTTATTTACGCACACGGGGATCCAAACGAATTTCGGACACCCCATCAGAGAATTCAGAGTTTGAGCAAATCAACTGAAGTGTTGATACCTGGTTCAGGCTTTTAACGACCAGATATCTGGCTTTTAGCGACTAGATGTTGGTTTTTAGCGACCAATTTCAGGTATTTATACCCAGAAATTTCATCTTAGCTCTAAATCTTCCGAATGCGATTTCTTGAGCTTGAGAGCTTCGATTTGAGTGATTCAAAATATTGCATGATCGTTTGGAGCGTGGCTATGAGGTGAAGTGATCCAGAGCTCTTGAAGGACCTTCATTTTAGGTGAATTTTGTGATTGAGCTGTTGCCCATCTTTCTTTATTGTTTCCCTTGTTTTTTTTTTTGCATGTCTTGTTGTGGTTTATTTTAGGCATCAGATTGTTTTCATCTTTGGAACACAAGTTTGAGGCGTAGTTTGGAACCTCTTAATGGAGTCAATTCCAGAAATTCTGTAGTGGATCCCATGATTCCCATTTGACTCTAAAAATTGGTCTGTCTTCATTTTGGGTGATTTTGGTATCTAACCGACCATATTGACGTTTTGATCCTATTTTGGATAGTGTGGCAGCATTCAGAGGCCGTTCGGAAGGGAAAAAAATTGATCTTGTTATTTGGACCGTGCGCGATCAACCTATAGGTAGGCTACGACTTTCTTTCTAATTAGATTGAGCATGAATGTGTGAATTCATGATGATGAGTTTGAATTGGGGGTGGGTACCTAGTTATTCTTTCTTTTCTTGCTAGAGACCATGATTTAGGGTTGACTACCACTATTTCGACGGTAGTACCATGCTGGTAGAGGGTTGTATGTGTGTTGTAGCATGCTATGTGATTTACTTGTTTGATTACTAGTTTTCGAGCATAATTTGGCCTTAGACTAAGATAGACTAGTGTTGCCTTAGATGTATGCACCTTGTGACTATGGTATGTCTGCGACGTCATTTTTGATGGACTAGGTCTTTGTAGACTGGAATAGCACACTTGGGTATGATAGTATCAACCTTTTCTTAGGCATTTGCGCTGTTTGCTAGCCTTTCAATCTCCTCTCCCTCTTTCTGCGGGTCAGATGCGTTAACGGAGATTGTATGCTTTCCCTAGATTTAACTGCTTCTGGCTTAGAGCCTTTTATGATATCATTAAGGGTTGACGTTGATCCATGGTGGCTTGGAGCCTACTTGAGATCCTCTTTAGAGTCGATACATCCCCGGGCACTCTTGCTAGGTGGGCAACTGACGCCCCTGGATGTAGGATAGGTGGTTGGGTGGCCTTGATATCTGAGATCCTCTACGGAGTTGACACACCCTCAGACACTCTTTCTAATTGGGCGGCTGACGCCCCTTGGAGTAGGCTGGGAGTCGCAGCTGGGAGTCGCAGCTGGGAAACCTTGATATCTGAGATCTTCTACGGAGTTGACACGCCCCCGAGTCACTCTTGCTAACTTGAAGGTTGAAACCCCTGGGAGGTGATTGTATGGATGGGCGGCCTGGGTTGATAGTCACTCTTGCGTTTTAACTTTGGAAGCTTTGGCCAAGGATTGGCTTCGACCAACATCCTTGGTAAACATACTCGGATGAGAATTCATTCACTGCAGTTAGCTCCAGAGTGTTGAATTTAGTCTAGAACGACCTTTCGTGTGGTTCCTAAGGCATCCAGTTTCATTTTGAGCCTCTTTGCGGATTTTGGATAAAATAGAGCTTGGGTGTGGAACTCACTTTTCATCACGAGAGACGACCTCGGTTGGAAGTTTCAATGATTTCGTAGAGTAAAAAATATCATATTTGGTAGGGTAGCGTAGTTCGTTTGCATTCACGTCCTCCGAATGAATTTCAGGTGTCTATTAAAATTTGGAGCATTTTGCTCCAAACTGCTGTGTAGCAGTGCTGGTTAGACTGATTTAACAACCCCTTGATTGGTTTCATGATGGCCGCATTCGCGTCTGGCTGATCGCTTTCACAACTTAGGCACTGTTTTAGCAGGAGGGGCCTTTTGGGGCTTGGCCACTTTCACAGCCGGCTGATTGCTATCGTGATGGCCACTTTTGTGGCCACTTGACCACTTTTGAGGCCATCGCCAAAGATTTATATTATTTTTCTATCCATTTTCAGCATTCATCCAAATATTCAAACTTTAATATCTCATGCTAGGAAGCTCCATCTTGGGTGATTGAAGTTGCATTTCATTTGGAATTGGCGTGACTATGTGTGGAATTGATCGGGAAGAATGAAAGTTGGTGTATTGAGGTAATCTTCACCCGAAAAGGGTTTCCTTGTTTCTTTAATTTGAGGAGTGTAACACCCCGTATCCTAGACAGACCAGAATGTAGATTTCAGAAGTTGCAGGTGCCACCGACGGGCACCACCCACGGATCGTAGGGTGACCCACGGACCGTAGGTGGGGTCCGTGGTTGGCCACCGGCAACCCTCCCCAGAAAACTGAGACAAAATATTCTAAGACACGACCCACGGCCAGACCCACGGACCATAGGTCAGGCCACGGACCGTGGATCGAGGCCCCAGAACTTAGTCCCAGAACCCCATCGAAGGTTGACCAGCACGGACCGTCGGTCCATCCACGGTCCGTCGGTGACCCCGACAACTTTTAAGTCAGGGGTCGTTTGGTCTTTTCCCTATGCGTTGGACCCCTAAACTATGTCGTTTAACCCCCTAAACTACGTAGTTTTTGTCAGTTTAAGCTTAGTAACTTAATTAGAACTTACCTTAGTCAATTCATTCATCAAAATTTAGCAAACTCAGAGCAAAAGGGGAGAAAGAGTCGACCAAACCCTTTTCCAAGAACACAATGAGTTTTCTTCAGTTCCAGCCCCGAAATCGAAAGATTTCTCTGTGGAATTCATCACCAGGTATGTGGGATTTTACTAGCGGGTTCCTTTCGCCCATTAGGTCCCTAGAATTCAGTTAGATTCTTGATTCCCATCATATTATCTAGACCTAGGGTTTCTAGAATTTCAGTAGATCAGTATGAATTAGTTACTTTAATGTTCCTAATCAGATTATCATGATTTTAGTATTGTTTTGCGTAGATGCTTTCATAAATTCAGAACTGTAGCTATGTAGTTCTTTTAGATCATGAATTACACATGCTAGGTCAGTTATTTCAGATATACATGCCCGAGTTACGAACGTTTCATTATCAGTACATTAATGTTGCATTCTCAGATTTTGCATGTCAGTATTTTGAGCTATCCAATATTACAAAAATTCAGTCTTAATGTGTTAGTCGCATAATCAGTTGGGAGTAGACTTAATGCTGAGTTGGACTAGGGTTCAGCGTACCCGTATAGTCCCAGAACTACGTGCCCTCAAAGGTTTGTAAGTCCCCTCTGTGGGCATCAGATTTAGTGATCACACCAGTCATGCCTTTATACCCTGGCGAGGTATATTGGGTCCCCTCGATGGGGCGTATACATCAGACTCCACATTTAGCTCATGTGGTTTTATGTCGGTTATTAGTAGCTCCCTCATAGTCAGATTCTAGTGTAGTGACCAGGTTATCAGATACAGTTCAATATTCAGTTTCAGCATGTTATAAACTTGGTCATTGCATTCAGTTAGATCATGTTCAGTATTTCCAGTATAGTATCATGCTTATCTTACATCATTGCTCAGTTATATGCTTTGTTCAGTTATGTATATTGTTCAGCTTTATTCTATCCTGCATGCTCAGTACCTTTCAAGTACTGATGAATACTCTGCGCTACATCTTCTCGTGATGTAGGTCTAAGTTCTCAACTTCCGAATAACGCATAGATCGGTTCCTAATATTCAGCTTAACGGTATTAGTGGTGAGTCCTTATTCTCCGAGGACGACAGACTTGGTTCCTTTGCTTTTAGTCTTAGTTTCAGTTTTTCCTAGATTTAGCTGGGGCATGTCCCAGCATTTCTAGTCAGTTAGAGGCTTTATTTCAGTTATAGTTAGATTCAGCTTTAGATTGGAGTTTGATACTTCAGTTGTTTATTAAAACTCATAGTTTTCTTTATATATTCAGACTTAGAATGGGTATTTCCCCATCTTTCGGTTAATTATGGTTTTAAGCTTCCGTATAGTATATTATATTCAATAATCTTTTAGTATGCTTATGTTATGCCAGCAGGGTTAGCTTGGGGTCAATCGTGATCCTATGTCCCGTGTCCGCGTCCAGGGGGTAGCCTCGGGGCGTGACAAACTTGGTATTAGAGCATTAGGTTTAAGTGTCCTAGGATGTTCTAAAAGCCACACTAAGTAGAGTCCTTTTCATGGGTGTGAAGTGCACCACATCTAATGAGGGGAAAACTACGAAGTGTTTTAGGAAAGCCTCACTTTCTTGATATTCTTATCGTGCGTTGGTATGATCTCTCTCTAACTCATCGTTATGCTTTCAGATCATGCCTCCTCGTAGAGCTAACGCAAGGAATGCTAACGCAGCTCCTCCAGTCCCAGATCAGGAAGTTTCGAATGCAGAGTTTCGGAACGCTATCCAACTTTTGGCTCAGAGTGTGACTAACCAGAACAACCAGCAGGTTCCAGCCCCTGCAAATGCTAATGTTGGATCAGCTGCTGCTAGAGTTCATGATTTTGTTAGGATGAATCCGTCTGAGTTCTTAGGATCGCAGATTTGAGAAGATCCCCAAAACTTCATAGATGAGGTCCAGAAGATCTTTGGAGTGATGGAAGTGACACGTAATGATAGGGTAGAGTTGGCATCCTATCAGCTTAATGATGTAGCTCATATCTGGTATACTCATTGGAAAGAGAACAGGGGTACATATGCAACTCCTATCACTTGGTAATGCTTTAGTGAGACTTTTCTAGACATGTTCTTCCCAAGAGAGTTGAGGGAGGCAAGAGCTCAGGAGTTCATGAATTTGAGACAAGGTAACATGACAGTCCAAGAGTATGGACTCAAGTTCACCCAACTCTCCAAGTATGCTCCTCACATGGTTGCCGATTCCAGGGCTCAAATGAACAAGTTTCTGTATGGAGTGTCAGACTTAGTGAGAACAGAGTGCAAAAATGCTATGTTGCTGGAAAATATGAACATCTCTAGGCTTATGACTCATGCTCAGCAGGTTGAGGGAGATAAGCTTAAGAAAAGAGCTAAGGACAACAAGAAAGCTAGAACAGGTAACTATGAGTACTCTCAACAGAAATCTTCAGCTCCGGCACCTTCATCAGCTAGTGTTCCATCCTCCAGGTTCTGATAGGATCAGAAAGGTAGGGAATCAAGCTCTAAGTCTCAGGGGAGTGTTTCAGGTACCAGAACCTACCCAACTTGTCCTAAGAGTGGTAAGAACCATCCGGGCGAGTGTCTTGCAGGAAAGGAAGGTTGTTTTGGGTGTGGTCAGACTGGTCACATGTTGAGAGATTGTCCTTCTTCTAAGTAGGGTCAAGGAGGTAATAATGGTAGAGCTCACTCCACAACTTCAGCAGCACCAGCAGGTCACCCGACTCAGCAGGGTAACTCATCTGGTACATGTGGCGGTCAGCGCCAAAAAAGGTTGCATGCTCTTCAGGCTCGCCAGAATCAGGAAGATTCTCCTGATGTTGTCACTGGTATGTTATAAGTTTTTAACTTAGATGTTTATGCTTTATTAGATCCAGGGGCTACTCTTTCCTTTGTAACTACTTATATAGCAGTCAAATTCGATGTTAGTCCAGAAACTCTCTCAGAACCCTTCTCAGTCTCTACTCCAGTTGGTGACCCAGTTATAGCTAGATGGGTATACATAAATTGTCCTGTCACAGTCTCTCAGAAAGTCACCTCAGCAGATCTTGTAGAGTTAGAAATGGTAGACTTCGATATCATTTTATGCATGGATTGGTTACATTCTTGTTATGCCTCAGTCGATTGTAGAATTAGGATTGTTCGTTTTTAGTTTCCAGACGAACCAATCTTAGAATGGAAGGGTAGTAGCTTAGCACCTATGGGTCGATTCATTTCTTACCTTAAGGCCAGAAAGATGATCTCTAAGGGTTATATCTATCATCTAGTTCGGGTTAAGGATTCCAGCTCTGAAACCCCAACTCTTGAGTCAGTTCCAGTAGTTAATGAGTTCCCAGAAGATCTTCCGGAGTTCCTCCCGAAAGGGAAATTGACTTCGAAATTGATCTCCTTCCAGATACCCAACCTATTTCTATTCCTCCTTATAGAATGGCTCCAACTGAGCTTAAGGAATTGAAAGAGAAGTTGAAAGACTTTCTAGATAAGTGCTTCATCAGACCTAGTATTTCGCCATGGGGTGCACCAGTGTTGTTTGTGGAAATGAAAGATGGTTCTCTAAGGATGTGCATTGAGTATCGGCAGTCGAACAAAGTCACAATCAAGAATAAGTATCCAATCCCCAGGATTGATGACTTGTTTGACCAACTTCAGGGTGCTAGTCATTTTTCGAAGATAGACCTCAGATCCGGTTATCATTAGCTTAGAGTTAGAGATAGTGACATTCCGAAAATAGCCTTCAGAACTCGGTATGGTAATTTGGACTAACCAATGCTCCTGCAACTTTCATGGATTTGATGAACAGAGTGTTCAAGCAGTATTTTGACTTGTCCATTATCATCTTTATTGATGATATCCTCATTTACTCTAGGAATGAGGAAGAACATGCGACTCATTTGAGAGTTGTACTGCAGACTCTCAAAGATCGCCAGTTGTTTGCTAAGCTTAGAAAATGTGAGTTTTGGTTACAATCAGTTGCTTTCCTCGGGGATATAATATCTAGCGAAGGGATCCGAGTGGATTCTCAAAAAATAGAAGCGGTGAAACAATGGTCCAGACCTACCTCTCTTACAGATATCAGAAGTTTCTTGGGTCTAGCAGGTTATTATAGAAGGTTCGTGGAAGGATTTTCATCCATAGCCCCTCCATTGACTAAGTTGACTAAAAACAAGGTTAAGTTTCAGTGGTTAGATGATTGTGAGAAAAGCTTTGCAGAACAGAAAACTAGGTTGACTATAGCTTCGGTTTTGACTCAACCAGAGGGTTTAGACGGTTATGTTATTTATTGTGATGCGTCCAGAGTCGGCCTAGGTTGTGTGTTAATGCAGCGAGGTAAGGTTATAGCTTATTCTTCTAGACAACTTAAGGTGCATAAGAAGAATTATCCGACTCATGACCTCGAGCTTGCAGCAGTGGTGTTTGCACTTAAGATTTGGAGACATTACTTGTATGGTGTTCACGTAGATGTGTTCACAGACCATAAAATCCTTCAGTATGTGTTCACCTAGAAATAGTTTTATCTTCGCCAGAGGAGATGGCTTGAGTTCCTCAAGGATTATGACATGAATGTGCTTTACCATCCTGGTAAGGCCAATGTAGTAGAAGATGCCCTTAGTAGACTATTTATGGGTAATGTAGCACATGTTGAGGAAGAAAGAAAAGAACTAGCAAAGGATGTTCACAGGCTTGCTTTCTTGGGAGTTCGCTTTATGAGCATATCAGATAATGGTGTAACAGTTCAGAATGGGTTAGAATCTTCATTGGTAGCAGAGGTTAAGGAAAAGCAAGACAGTGATCCGATATTGCTTCAACTAAAGGGTGCAGTCCACCAGCAGAGAGTTGAGGTATTCACTCAAGGGGGAGATGGTGTGCTTTGCTATTAGGGTCGATTATGTGTTCCTAAGGTGGGTGAGTTGAGACAACAGATTGTTGCATAAGCCCATAACTCCAAGTATTCTATTCATCCTGGTGCCACTAAGATGTACCGTGATCTGCGGGAAGTCTTTTGGTGGAATGGCATGAAGAGGGTATAGCAGGTTTTGTGGCTAAGTGCCCCAATTGTCAGCAAGTGAAGGTAGAACATCAGAAACCAGGGGGTATGACTCAATAGATCAACATTCCTACTTGGAAGTGGGAAGTGATCAATATGGACTTCATTACAGGTTTACCTCGTACTCACAGACATCATGACTCCATTTGGGTGATAGTAGACAAAGTTACTAAGTCTGCACGTTTTTTGGCTGTTAAGACTACAGACTCGGTAGAGGACTACGCGAAGCTTTACATTAATGAGATAGTCAGGTTGCATGGGGTTCCTTTGTCTATCATCTCAGATAGAGGTCCTCAGTTTACCTCTCATTTCTGGAAGTCATTTCAGAAAGGTCTTGGTACTCAGGTTAATCTTAGCATAATGTTTCATCCGTAAATGGATGGTCAGGCAGAGCGTACAATTCAGACCTTAGAAGACATGCTGAGAGCTTGTGTGATTGACTTCAAGGGTAGTTGGGATGATCGCCTTCCTCTTATAGAGTTCGCCTACTATAATAGCTACCATTCTAGCATTCAGATGGCCTCTTATGAGGCATTGTATGGGCGTAGATGTAGATCTCCAGTTGGTAGGTTTGAAGTAGGTGAAGCAGCCTTGATAGGACCAGATTCGGTTCATGATGCTATGAAAAAAGTGCAACTCATTAGAGATAGACTTAAGACAACCCAGAGTTTCCAGAAGTCCTATAGAGATGTAAGGAGAAGGGACTTGGAGTTCCAAGTTGATGATTGGATTTTCCTGAAAGTGTCACTTATGAAGGGGGCGATGAGGTTTGGCAAGAAAGGAAAGCTCAGTCCTAGATATGTAGGCCCTTACAAGGTCTTGAAAAGGGTTGGTAAAGTGGCTTACGAGTTAGAGTTGCCAGTAGAACTAGCAGCAGTGCATCTGGTCTTTCACGTTTCGTTGTTGAAGAAATGTGTGGGTGATCCAGCATCCATAGTACCTTTATGGAGTGAGGCTGTGAAAGATAGTCTCACTTATGAGGATGTGCCAGTTGAGATTCTTGATCGTCAGGTTAGAAGGTTGAGAAACAAGGAAGTCGCTTCAGTTAAGGTTTTGTGGAGGAGTCAGTCTGTAAAGGAGCTACTTGGGAAGCAGAAGCAGCCATGAAGGCCAAGTTTCCTCATCTCTTTCATCCGATTCCATTCCATCTTGAGGTAATAGTTCCTCTTCAATTTTCAGTTATTCATGCGCAGATTTAGTCTTAGTATCATGTTCCTTCAGTTTGTACTTGCATTTTCAGCGTATTTGCATGTCCTTGGAACTCAGTTCAGTCAGAAACCAGTTTTCAGAAATTAGTGGTAGGGTTTGCAGCTCTTTCCCTCCATATTCAGCTAGTTTAGTCTTCATTCGAGGACGATTGTTACCAAGGGGGAGATAGTGTAACACCCCGTATCCTAGACAGACCAGAATGCAGATTTCAGAAGTTGCAGGTGCCACCGACGGGCTACACCCACGGACCGTAGGTGGGGTTCGTGGTTGGCCACCTGCAACCCTCCCCAGAACATTCAGACAAAATATTCTAAGGCACGACCCATGGCCGGACCGATGGACCACGGTCCTGGTCCGTGGATCGAAGCCCCAGAACCCCATCAACGGTTGACCAGCACAGACCGTCGGTCCATCCATGATCCGTTGGTGACCCCGACAGCTTTTAAGTCAGGGGTCGTTGGGTCGTTTCCCTATGCATTGGACCCCTAAACTACGTCGTTTAACCCCCTAAACTATGTAGTTTTTGTCAGTTTAAGCCTAGTAACTTAATCAGAACTTACCCTAGTCAATTCATTCTCCAAAATTTAGCAAACTCAGAGCAAAAAGGGAGAAAGAGTCGACCAAACCCTTTTCCAAGAATGCAGTGAGTTTTCTTCAGTTCCAGCCCCGAAATTGAAAGATTTCTCCGTGGAATTCATCACCTGGTATGTGGGATTTCACTAGTGAGTTCCTTTCGCCCATTAGGTAACTAGAATTCAGTCAGATTCTTGATTCCCATCATATTATCTACACCTAGGGTTTCTAGAATTTTAGCAGATCAGTATGAATTAGTTACTTTAATGTTCCTAATCAGATTATCATGATTTTAGTATTGTTGTGCGTAGATTCTTTCATAAACTCAGAACCATAGCTATGTAGTTCTTTTAGTTCATGAATTACACATGCTAGGTCAGTTATTTCAGATATACATGCCACGGTTACGAATCTTTCATTATAAGTACATTAATGTTGCTTTCTCAAATTTTGCATGTCAATATTTTGAGCTATCCAGTATTACAAAAATTCAGTCATAATGTGTTAGTCACATAATTAGTTGGGAGTAGACTTAATATCAAGTTGGACTAGGGTTCATCGTACCCGTATAGTCCCAGAACTACGTGCCCCCGTAGGTTTGTAAGTCCCCTCTGTGGGCATTAGATTTAGTGATCACACCAGTCATGCCTTTATACCCTGGCAAGGTATATTGGGTCCTCTCGATGGGGCGTATACATCGGACTCCACATTTAGCTCATGTGGTTTTATGTCGGTTATTAGTAGCTCCCTCACAGTCAGATTCTAGTGTAGTGACCAGGTTATCAGATACAGTTCAAATAGAAACTGAATTGAGAAATTGAAACCTTGGGGACACATGGAGGAAAGGACTCCATGGGTGAATACCCACTTACCTTGATACTTAAAGCCCAAAAAGAATGAAGGATTGATGAATTTGAATTAACCCTAGCTTCTTCTTCTTCCTTAGCCTTGAGTGAATTTGGGGAGGATGAATTTGGTTAGATTTTTGGGAATTAGGAGAATGGGGTTTGAGTGGATAATTTAGGACTCAAAATCCTTAAATACGGCTTAAGATGAAGGTCAAAATGACTTATTTTTTATTTGAAACAATTAGAAAAAAGACCCAAAAGCCCCTTCAAATAACTGTTGGACTCGACCTACGTTGGCTCGGGCCTGAGTTTTGGCATGAAGAGCCAATTGCGCCCCTCGAGTTTGGGGTGTGACATATGCAGAGAAGTAAACTCCTCTCGACTCCACTAACGGCCAAGTTTGAAGCCGCTCCTGGCAGGTAATAAGAAAATCGTGGGCATCCTCACCCACAGCCCTAGAAAACCTCAGAGGTGAAAGTCTCAAGAATACTCCAATCATCTTCTGCCCCTCTAGCAGCATAGCTCCGACCGTGATTACCAGCTGGGAACTGATGTACTGTGAGTTTACAATATTTTTGATGCATTAAACTCGGAGTTGTGTATCAGTCTTAGGCATTTTGTTATTAGATGTCCAGGTATTTTGATCTGATTTTACAATAAATAGGTTTGGAGTAGTTGGCGTTGAAAGTGATTGAAACAGCAGGAAAAAGGTGACAGACGAGCCCACCTACGAGCCTTCATTCCTTAGATGAGTCGTAGGTGGATGGAGTAGAGGAAGTCTCTAGGAATATAGACTATGTGTGGAACAACAGAGGCAATGACGAGTCGTAAGTCTGATAAAGGACCATCAATAATGAGTCGTTGATGACATCAGAGAAGATGATTTCAACTCCATGAACAACGATTGAACTGGACGGACTGTGCTTAGACCTAGGGGTCGTAGGTCATCACCATTGTTGGTATCCATTGGATCTTTGGCTTATTGTTAAGCAATGGTGGCACCCATGAGCCATTATTTGTGTGACAAGTCGTAGGTGGCCACCAGTTGGTGACACTGCCCAAACAAGATTTCCTCAAGCTTCCTTTTCCTATTTGGTTTAGGATTTATTTTCTATAAATATTAGTTGTATTTTTCATTTTTGGGTTGTTAGACTTTTTATGATACTTCATTTTTGACTTGAGAATTATATTACAAACACTTGGAGCTCTTAATTCTTAAAGTTTGGCTTATGCAATTTGCGTTGCATCTACCTCTTCAAGTCTAGTACTTTTCGTACAACTTTCTCTCTGATCCATGATCAGATTTCAAGAAACCATACCTATGTCAACTGAGAATTCTTATTACATATACTCCAATAACTTTTCTAGGCTCTGATACCATCTACCGCAGGATCTAGGGGTATGGCGGTAGTCCGCCAAGCCGTCCAGACTTGTGGTCATTTAATATCCTTATTAAGAACAAGAACCAAAATATGCAAGATCATGTTATACTTTTGTAGCTGTATGGTAAAATTTTACACGAGCAAGGGGCCTGTCGAAGTGATAATACATACTTCTCGTTGAACTCAGATCTAGCGGTTCTAACTGTACTGCGGCCTTGGCGCCCTTAACTCCACGGGCTTAGCGGCCAAATCACAGCTTGCTAGACGAGTTTAACAGGAGTAGTATTATACCGACTGTACCACCATCTCGGAACCAAGCTTCAAAAGCTATATCATGATCCTTTATACTTAAGTAAAGTCTAGAACGAAGCCATGGAGTTCATGTAA
>JAJONR010010890.1:0-13970 GCA_029582245.1 Solanum etuberosum | reverse complement strand
ATTTAATCAAGAGAGGAAACACTGATTTCCAAGAGAGCCTTTGGGCTAGTTTTTGAGCAATTATCTCAAATCACAGAAAGAGTTATGTTTTTAAACATATGAGCTAGTTATATTTTGGGAGTAGTATTGAGCACCGATATGGAGGAGAGTTCAGACAACTCACAACCCTCATAAACCATGTAGCCAATGTGGGTAGAAAATGGTCATACTTTTTAGATGATTCCTTAGTGCTTTTTAGCATAGACTAGTGGATACACTTAGTAGTTAGGTTCTATGCCCCCGGCAAGGTATAGGACGGCCCTGGTAGCGTGAGGAAAAATGTTGTATCATCACATAGCTCTTAAGTGATGGTTGTCAGTTAGAGAAACTCCCACAGTTATATTTTGTATTCTTATATACACAGAGATTACTTGTATTTTCACATATAAATAGAGTTTAAATTGTATCCTTGCATACAAACTGAGTTACCATTGTATTTCTAAATACACAGAGTTGTTATCTATGTTTTAAAAGCTTTTTTTTATATCGCATTTATATTATTGCTTTATATTGAAATGAGTTGAGTTGAGGCCAGGTGTGTTCCTTCAGTTCCTTTCAAGCTTATTTCTTGTTTTGGTATTACCCTCGCATGCTCGTACGTTCAATGTACTGATGCCAGTTGGCCTGCATCTTTTTATGATGCAGATTCAGGTAACCAGGATCAGCATCCAGCGCATCATTGATCCAGTTGAGCTTCAGAGTTGTTGGTGAGCCTCCTTGCTTACGGAGGATCCCTTTTTATTATTTTATCAGTTAGTTCATTAGGATGTCGTGAGTCTTGTCCCGACGTCCATCCAGTTGTTAGAGGCTTCATAGACAGTTAGTTATTGTTAGTTCTTGAGTCTTTTCCATTTTCAGTATTGATGTTGAGACTTGAGTTGCCATTTTGGCTAGTTGAATGTTCTTTTAAGACATTTTAAGTTTATTGCATGAGTTTATCTTTTAAGACTGTTTAATATTATTTAAGTCTTCTGCTATGAGTTAAGCCAGTCCAAGGGTTCACTTGGGGAAAGCAATGGTTCTCGAGTGCCAGTCTCACCTAGGGTGTCGGCTCGGGGCATGACACTAGGGTTCAGCGTAGTCCCAGAACTACCTGCCCTCATAGGAGTATAAGTCCCCTTTGTTGGGCATCAGATTTAGTGATCACGCCAGTCATTCCTTTATACCCTGACAGGGTATATTGGGTCCTCTCGATGGGTCGTATACATCGGACTCCACTTTTAGCTCACGTAGTTTTATATCGGTTAATAGTAGCTTCCACAGTTAGACTCTTAGTGCATTTGACCAGGTTTTCAGTATATATTTCAGCATTTTATTTTCATGATTAGCACTTGGTCATTGCATTCAGTTTAGCCTTTCAGTTATGTTTCAGTATGTATATTCTTGCTCAGTTATGATTTGTCAGCTTATGTATATTTTTTTAGCTTAGCATCAATATACTTTATGCTCAGTACATTCCAAGTACTGACGCATACTCTGCGCTACATCCTTTCATGATGTAGGTTCCGGTACTCAGCATCCAGATCGCGCTTAGATTAATTTTCGGTCCGCACTCAATAGCTTCAGTGGTGAGTCCTCATATTCCGAGGATAATAGACATGCTTTCATTTTAGTCTTTTTATTCAGTTTCAGTTTTGTTAGAGTTAGCTGGGGGGCATGTCCCAGCAACTCAACTCAGTTAGAGGCCTTTTCATACATAGTAGTAGTATCAGCTTGACTTGTTAAGTTTGATCTTTCAGTGTTATTAAACTCTTAATATGGTTTATACATTCAGACCAGTTGGGTATTCCCCATTTTCAGTTACCCATGTTTTAGCTTCCGCATAGTTTATGTTTTATTTAGTTATCTTTCAGTATGCTTATGATATGCTAGACACAGTGTTAGCTTGGGGTCACTCGTGATCCTAGGTCCCGTGTTACGTCAAGGGGGTAGACTCGGGGCGTTACAATATGTAGGCTTGGGAAGCCTTAGGGTGACATCACAGGTAGGCTTGGGGAAGCCTTAGGGTGGCTTAATTGAGGGGCACAGAAATTAAGGTGCATAATCATGATAATTACCTAGACAGGATAAGAGTATGTGAATAGAGAAGTGGGCTGGTGTAACTTTATATTGCATGTTTCCTTCTGAATTTCCTACTTTATATTATGTGGTAGGTTTGGATCGATTGATGATGCCTACCACTACGCGTTATTTCTACTGACAATACTCTTGTTATGCCACTTGGCATAGTCTGGTTACAGGAATTTAGTGATGTTTCACAAGTGAAGACGATGATGATCTCCGACAACTTCTACTCTTCCTTACTTATGGCGGGAACTGTGTGTTAGTATGTTTACTTGTAAGGTAACTTGGGGGTTTTAAAGCAACTAAAGATGTTCTTATTTATATAGGGTGTTAGATGATGTTATATTTATTTACCACATATTTTAGCCGGTTTGGGTGGTAAAGGTTCGCTTATCTATGTGTTAGAGTAGGTGTCCACGTGGCCAGGTGGGTTGGGTCACAACATCTTATGATTTAGAACACTTGTTTGACTATTTGTGTTGCTATAAATAAATTCATTATCGATGAAAATGCATTTTAAAGTAAATTATTTTAAATTATAGAGAGGTTATATTTTAATTATTTTAAACTATAAAAATATAATATTCCTTCTGAAAATTAAAAAACTAAAATGAAAAATATGTCATTCGAATTGAGACATAGAGAGTTTTATCTAAATTTTGAACCTATAATCTTATCTTAATCATTGTTTACTATATATTACAATATATATTTTGTTATTAATAAATTAGTTGGATAACTATATATGATCTTTAAATAATACTTACATTTCAAGTATTTTGATAGTTCAAAGCTTGTATTGATAGGAAGAATCAAATGATCTAGCAAGACGAGATCCTTAATATGATAGTATATATATATATATAAACAAGTCAGTCATTAATTGCTATCAAACATATACCTACATTTCAAGTATTTTGATAGTTCAAAACTTGTATTGCTAGGAGGAATTAAATCATCTAATAAAAAGCGATCATTAACAAATTCAGTCAATTAAATTGTATGAAAACTATATAATCTTAACTATTAATCTATATTTATATATAATATAAAAGAGAAATATAGATAAGGTGATGTGACACCTCTCTATGACTTTCATTTGTATTTATCCTTTTTTTTTCTGGCCTTTTTTCTTACTAGTTTTTGGACACGTGCGTTGCACGTGATTACCAATTCAGAAAATATATGTTATAGTAAAAAGTATTGCTTATTTAGGCGAAGATTTGAATACTAAACTTAGCAAAATATAATATTGCTGATTCTTTGTGAATGTTTAATGTGGATCATCATTTATATCTCTTATTCACGCGAAACTATATAAAGATCTTCAATGAAAATTTTTATTAGTTAAATACAATAATGTATATATTTATTTCAATTTGATGAAGTTCAATCATGTAATTATTCGTATCTCACTAATATTACCTTATAGACGATATTTGTTGTGTATTTTTCTTGTAATCTAACCAAATGTGCTTTGCACGTGTATTCCACGTCAAACTGTTTAGATGTCATATGAACATGTGAAGAAAATAACTACATTTTATCTTTTAGAACTATTTTTTGTATATTAATTTTTATTTTATAAGTTATAACATAATAGATGACGTTCTTGTTGCTGGCTCTCATACTTGACTTCTCGATTGACTGTGTACATAAATCAAAGATAATTATCTGATTGTCCATAGTTAACTAAGAAAGATTTTCTTTTCTTTTTAACCAAAAAACCTAAAATTATAATTAAAGAATATATTCCATGTGTGAAATCCTATATATAATCACATGTTCATCTTACACCCAACAAAGATATAATTCATATACTTGTAAATTATTTCAATTTATTCAACCAAGTATGATTCGTCAAGGGAAAAATAACAACACCATGTTATCACATATATAGGGGCGGTATAATAATATGAAAAATTATTAGTCAAAAGTTAATATAAGGAAAGATGAAAGATAGAAATATAATCAATGTAATAACTATGTAATTCATAATATTATACATAAGAATGTAAAAGAGTGTGAATAACGTTTGCAATAATTAGTAATAACTAAGAGAATTTATAATGTTATAGCTGAAGAATTATTGTGCAATAGATGAATTTCTAATAAATTTCATACATACATAAATAAATAGGACTTTTAATTAATGTTACTATTTTTTTAGTTATTAGATTTTAATTTAGTGTAGGGACTAAATGTAAATGTTTATTCCATATTAATGAACATAAAATGTATTTTCTAAATGATAAATTTTAAATGATTCATATATATTCACATATTTTACATTTGTTGTGAGTGTTTTTTTTTTTTTAAAAAATAACTTGGAATATTTTAAAATAATATATTTTGAAGTTAGAATATCTTGTTAACTTGATAATACATTTGTGACATATATAATACTTTAATTTAAATAAAATAACTACCCAAATATAAATATATATTTGCATTAATAAAAATATTTATCTCATAAAAATTAGGTATTAAATAAAAAATAAAAAATAAATTAATACAAACTTCTACTTGCGTTATTACAAGTCATATGAACTTCTCTTCGTCTAAAATACTTAAATATCAAGAAATAGTAAATAAGTAAAACAAAAGGGCAATGTTTATATAGTAATAATTATTTTGAAGCAAATGTTCTGACAATCTCAATCACATAAGTAGCATTGATAAATAAAGTCATTCTTTTGTCTTGAATATTAAAAAAACAAATCATGACAATTCTCTAAATTTTGGAAAAAGATATTCAGAAGCATATATCTACATTACGAGAGAAATTCTTAACAAAAAAAAATGAAATTATACTACATCATGTTAACTTCATATGTTGGAACATTACATACTAATGTATATATTAAGCAAAAAAATAAATATTTTTTAATTAAAAATATTTTTCTCAAGTACTCGAAGTTATGGAATATACGCTCTTAGGATAGAACGATTTACTTCATCAGAATAGTACCTCATATTCCGCTAAACTTCAAATTCACTCAACGATAATAAATCACACAAAAAATATAAATGCAAGAAGAAGAAGAGTAGAAGATTTTAAAAAAAAATTGTGGTTGAAAAATGAGAGGCCCTCTATTTATGGTCAACAAAGGGTAGTATGAACAAGTATTTTTTTGTATCTTATCTGAAAAGTCATGACCTTTTGGAGAAGTCACAACCCTTTGAAAAAGTCACAACTTATCAAAAAAGTGTCACGCCCCGAGCCTACACCCCAGGCGTGGCTGGCACTCGAGAACCATTGCTGGCCCCAAGCGAATCCTTGGCCTGGCTAGACTCTCAGCGGAAGACTTTACGCATTATTACAGAAATCAAATGCATTTTTTAAAACAACTGTCTCAAATTAAACTTAGAACGTTTAAGGATAAACATTCAACTTAGCCAAAGTGGCAACTCAAGTCTTATAGCAAAACAACTGAAGTAAAAGACTAAATAACTAATAACTAACTGTCTATGAAGCCTCTAAAACTATGAGGGATGTCGGGACAAGACCCCCGATCATCCTAACAACTGAAAAATACTGAAATAATGTAAAAAGGGGGATCCTCTGGAAAGCAAGGAGGCTCACCAACCGACTCTGAGTGCTAAACTGGATCAACGAAGCGCTGGATGTTGATGCTGGTTACCTGTATCTGCATCATAAAAAGATGCAGGCCAAATGGCATCAGTAAATTGAATGTACGAGCATGCGAGGGGAAAACTAAACATGACATAAGCTTGAACTGAATTCTGAAAGAAACACTTACCTCAGCTTTTCTCAACTCATGGATACTCAATTCATTGCAAAAATAAACAACAGTAAAGATGCAGTTTACAATAAGCATTTAAAACAGTAGATAACAACTCACTGTATTGAAAAATACACTAACAACTCAATGTATGTATTTATAATAAAGTAATACACTTCTATGGGAGTTTCTCTAACCGACAACCATCACTATGAACTATGTGATGATAGAACGTCTCGCCCTTACTGCCAGAACTGTCCTATAACTTGTCGGGATATAGAACGCCTCAACTAAGTGGATCCACTAGTCTATGCTAAAAAGCATTAAGGAATCATCTAAAAAGATAACCCTTTCTACCCACTATGGCTACATGATTTATGAAGACTTGCATTTTTATGAACTCGTCCCCATATCGGTGCTCAATACTACTCCCAAAATATGCTCAGCTCATCTGTTTAAAAACATAACTCTTTCTGTGGTTTGAGATTATTACTCAAAAACTAGCTTGAAATCTCTCTTGGAAATTGGTGCTTCCTTTCTTGTTTAAATGTGAAAACATTTAATCTTTGGGAGTACATAGTCCCGATATACTCATTTGAAGAAATTAACTTCAATCTTTAATCTTTATTCAACTCAAAACTCAAGTCTTAGAACAAAGTTAAAACGTTTGTAAAAGACTTTTGGAAGACTCTATGAACTTCTCTTGACTTGACTCTTAGCTTTCCTTTAATTGAATTATGGATTCAAGGCTCATGATCTCCTGTTATGGATGATTTCACGTTGTTTAGACGTACCTTAGAATGTAGAAATCAACAAGAAAATATAGGTACGTTTCAAGGGAACTCGAACGGAAAGAAGTGGGAAAGGGTAGAAGGCCTGGCAACCCTGGCGCTCTGAGTGGGGCGCACTGGCTGGTGCCGCGCCCTAGAGCCCAAACTACAGACCCCAAAGTGGGGCGCTCTTGCTGGCGCGGCACCCCAGACCCCTGCCCAGATATCTGATGAATTTTCTTGGTCGTTTTTCAACTCTAAACCCTCTAGATTCGATTGGTTCCTTCCCCAAACACTTAGATTCGATTACATAACCAAAATATGCAAGAATCAACTCAAAACAACATCTAATTTCATGAATTTATATCAAGAACTCCTCAACAACTTCAACAATCAAGAACCAATAGAAACTTCAACAAAATACATCAAGAACTCAATTTCTATACTTTCAAGAACATACTTTCGCTGAATTAAATCATGATTGGCGCGTGGGTGAACGAACCCAATGCTATGTGATCTCACATACCTCGTAGGGATCAACCCTTGGCGAAATTCACAAGCTAATCTTCAAGAACGCGATGATTCCTAGCTTCTTCTCCTCTTTTCTCCTCTTTTTTTTCTCTTCTCTCAAAACCCTAACTTAATTTTATGAAGGGTAAACTGAACCCAATCAATTTAGACCCCAACTTAATTACCTAAATCGAATTTAATTAATTGGGTAGTCAAAAAAACTATAATACCCTTCTAAAATCTGGTTTTGACTTTCCTTATCTAGACAACCCAACTTCAAATGGGCATATCTCCCTATACGAACTCGAAATCGAGCAAACTCGGTGGCATTGGAAAGAAAATTCAAAGATATTTCTTAAGTTATCTTGTAGCACACCTAACGCATCCTGAGTTAGGAGTTATGGCCGTTTGAAGTTGACCCAAAACTCATACTTAGCTTAACTTTGTCAAACTTTCCAAATTTGATTATTTAAAAAAAAATGGTTTCTTTCTAATTATTGTTCTTTAGAATAGCGAGGTGTTACAATATCTCCCCCTTGGGAACATTCGTCCTTGAATGAGATTACTCTTAGTAGGCTAAGGTGTAACATTTAACATCTAGCTCAAACACCCAACAAGCAAAATGTAAATACTACATGCCAACTTAAAATAAATATCGAGAAAAGGATTAGTACCTTAATTTGGAACTTCTCCGGATTTGAAGAGATGTGGGTATCTCTTCTTCATATCCTCCTCAGCTTCCCAAGTAGCTTCCTCAACAAACTGATTTCTCTACAAACTTTGACTGATACTACTTCTTTAGTTCTCAACTTTCAAACTTAGCGATCTAAAATCTGAACAGGAACCTCCTCGTAAGATAAGCTATCCTTGATACCAATATTTTCAGTAGGTATGATAAGTAAAGGATCGCCCATGCACTTTTTCAACATGGAGACGTGAAATACCGGATGAACCGCTGCTAACTCTTGGGGTAGCTCTAACTCATAAGCTACGTTGCCAATCCTCTTGGATATTCTGTAAGTACCAATATGCCGGGGACTAAGTTTTCCCTTCTTACCAAATCTCATAACACCCTTCATGGGTGAAACTTTCAAATAAACCCAATCATCTACTTCAAACTCTAAGTCTCTTCTCCTAACATCTGTATAGGATTTCTGATGACTCTGCGCTGTTTTCAACCTCTCTTGAATAAATTTCACCTTATCCATAGCTTGATGAACAAAGTCTGGTCCTATCAACCCAGCTTCACCAACTTCAAACCATCCAATATGAGATCTGCATCTTCTCCTATAAAGAGCTTCATAAGGAGCCATTTGGATGCTAGAATGGTAACTATTGTTGTAAGAAAACTCAATGAGAGGTAGGTGATCATCCCAATTACCCTTGAAATCAATCATACAGGCCGTCAACATATCTTCTAAAGTCTGAATAGTGCGCTCTGCTTGACCATCTGTCTGAGGATGAAAATCAGTACTCGAGTTCACCTTTGAACCCAAGCCTTTCTGGAATGACTTCCAAAATTATGCAGTAAATTGTGCACCTCTGTCTGAAATAATGGAGACTGGAACTCCATGAAGCCCAACTACCTATTGGATATATAACTTAGCATAATCCTCTGCTGAATGGGTAGTCTTTACCGGCAAGAAGTGGGCTGATTTTGTCATTCGATCCACAATCACCCAAATAGAATCATGTTGCATGCGAGACCGTGGCAAGCCTATAAAGAAATCCATATTGATCATCTCCCACTTCCATTCCAGAAGTTCTATATTCTGAGCCATACCACAGGGTCTTTGGTGTTCTACTTTAACTTGTTGACAATTTGGGCATTTAGCAACGAATACAACAATACCTTTCTTCATACTATTCTACCAATATATTTATCTCAAATCACGATACATCTTTGTGGAGCCCGGATGGATAGAATATCTAGAGCTATGAGCTTCCTCCATGATCCTCTCTTGGAGTTCATCCACCCTTGGTACACACAACCTACCTTGATACCTCAATACACCATCTCCCCCTTGTTCAAAAGCTATTACTTTTTGCTTATGAACATTTCCTTCAATTCGAGCAAAATAGGATCTTGGACTTGTTTCTCTTTCACTTCTGACACTAAGGAGGATTCAGCCCCATTCATCACCACTACTCCTCCTTCAGTGGAATCCAGTAGTCGGACTCCTAATTGTGCAAGTCTGTGCACCTCTTTTGCTAACTCTTTATTATCTTCTTCAAAATGGGTGGTACTACCCATAGACAATCTACTCAAGGCATCAACAACAACATTAGCCTTACCTGGGTGGTAAAGAATACTCATATCATAATTCTTGAGTAACTCTAACCACCTTCTTTGTCGGAGATTAAGCTCTTTCAGACTAAACACATACTGAAGACTCTTATGATCGGTGAACACATCTACATGAACACCATAAAGATAATTACGCCATAATTTCAAAGCAAATACTACGACAGCTAACTCTAAGTCATGGGTTGGGTAATTCTTCTTGTGAACCTTAAGCTGTCTGGAGGCATAAGCGATAACTTTTCCATTTTTCATTAACACACAACCCAAACCAACTCTAGACGCATCACAATATACAACAAAGCCTTGCGTACCTTCTGGTAATGTCAATACTGGGGCAGTAGTCAACCTCTTTTTCAATTCCTGAAAGCTTTTCTCACAAGCTTCAGACCATTGAAACTTCAATGTTTTCTGAGTCAACTTGGTCAAAGGAGATGAAATAGATGAGAAGCCCTCGATGAATCTTCTATAATATCCAGCCAACCCCAAGAAACTCCTAATATCAGTTGGATATGTAGGTCTAGGCCAATTCTGCACTGCCTCTATTTTCTGAGTATCAACTCTAATTCCATCACCGAAAATAATATGGCCTAAGAATGGCACAGACTCGAGTCAAAATTCACACTTGGAAAACTTAGCATATAATTCCTTATCTTTGAAAGTTTGGAGAACTATTCTGAGATGACTAGCATGATCTTCCTCATTCCTCGAATAGATTAGAATGTCATCAATGAATACGATAACAAACATATATAAATAAGGCTTGAATACTCTGTTCATAAGGACCATGAACGTTGCAGGAGCATTGGTCAAACCAAAGGACATAACTAGGAACTCATAATGACCATAACGGGTCCTGAAAGCTGTCTTTGGAATATCACATTCCCTTACCCTCAACTGATGGTAGCCTGATCTGAGGTCTATCTTCGAAAAACAAGTGGCACCCTGAAGCTGATCTAAAAGGTCATCAATTCTCGGAAGATGATACTTATTCTTGATGGTAACCTTATTCAACTGACGGTAATCTTTACACATTCTAAGGGACCCATCTTTCTTTCTCACAAATAAGACCAGAGCACCCCAAGGTGAGACACTTGGTCGAATGAAACCTTTCTCTAGGAGGTATTTCAACTGCTCTTTTAACTCTTTCAACTCTGTTGGTGCCATTCTATATGGCGGAATAGAGATAGGATGGGTATCGGGAATAATATCTATACCGAAGTTTATTTCTCTCTCAGGAAGGACTCCGGGAAGATCGTTTGGAAAGACTTCTGGAAACTCATTAACAACTGAAACTGACTGAATAGGGGGTGTCTCAGCACTAGAGTCATTAACTCGGACTAAGTGATAGACACAACCCTTCAAAACTGACTTTCTCGCCTTAAGGTACGAAATAAAACAACCCTTAGGCACTGCTGAACTACTCCTCCACTCAAAAACTGACTCATTAGGAAACTGAAACTTAACAACTTGAGTCCTACAATCGATTGAGGCATAACAGGCGTGAAGCCAGTCCATACCTAGAATGACATCAAAATCTACCATATCTAACTCAACTAAGTCATCCATGGTACTCTTGTGATTGACGGAAATGGTACAATCACGATAGACTCTCTCTGCTAGAATAGACTCACCAACAGGTGTGGAAATACTGAAAGGCTCAAGAAGTTTCTCAGGAAGAACATCAAAATTCATCGCAACATAAGGACTCACAAAAGATAGACTCGCTCCAGGATCTAGCAAATCAGAAACATCAAAGTTAAAGACTTGGATCATACCAGTGACAACATCTGGCGAATCTTCTTGCTCTTGGCGACTAGTGATAGCATAAAGACGGTTTGCTCCTCCGCCTGCCCCTGAAGTAGCTCCTCTATATGCAGCTCTGTCTGGTGGAGCAGTTGATGAAGATTGGGCTCTATTGCCCTGATTCCCATTACCTTGTCGATTCTTAGGGCACTCTTTCATTAAGTGACCCTCTTGACCACACTTGAAACAACCAGTGGAGTCATCGCGACACTTACCTGGGTGGTTCCTACCACACTTAGCACATACAGGAGCCCAGTTACCTCCTTGTGCCACACTACCTTGAGACTGTGCAGTTCTAGCTCTGAAGGTTGTGAATTCTGACTATTGTCCTCATCTTTGTTCCTTGGTCCAGGTGCACTAGCAGATGATGGAGCAGGTCCCTTTTGCTTTTGTTGGACGGATGCCCGGTTGGCATTACTTTTCTGCTGCTCGGACTCATTCCCAGATGTCTTAGCCTTTTTGTTTCTGAACTCTTCCCTATCGCTCAGCTTATCCTCCTCAAACTGTTGCACATGAATCATCAACCTTGCTATGTACATATCACCTATTAGCATTGCAGTCTTACCTTTCTTACTGGACAGACGAGACAACCCAGCAACAAACAGACTCATCCTACTCTTCATATTCGCAACCATCTCCGGGGCTTAATGGGAAAGTTGGGTGAACTTCAGACTGTACTCATTAACACTAATAGATTCCTGCTTAAGGGTAAGGAATTCTCGTGCCTTTGCTTCTCTTAGTTCCCAGGGAAAGTAACGCCCCAAGAAAGCCTCCTCAAACATAGCCAAACTCATATTCTGTGCACCCTCAGCTCTACCCTTCTTCCATTGATCGAACCAGATTCTAGCGACACCCTTTAGTTGGTATGAAGCTAATTCCACTCTCTCAGCATCGGTGACATGCATAATCTCAAAAACCTTCTGAAGCTCCTCAACGAAGTTTTCCGGATCCTCAGTGATGCTTGAACGAGTGAAGCTTGGAGGATTCATCCTTAGAAACTCTCGGATCCTAGACGTATCAGCTACATCCTGTCGAACCCCTCTTTGTCCCACTTGGTTAGTCACAGCTTGACTCAGCATTCAGATGGCTTCCCGAAATTCTGCATTGGTGACCTCTCCTTGGGGTTACACTTCAGGTGTATTAGGTACCCCTTGATCCTGTGGTTCAATATTTCTCCTAGCGGGACGACCTCTGACAGCTCTTCGTGGAGGCATGATCAACTGAAAGCAATGCACAAGCACGAGTTAGAAAGAGACTTTATAGAGATCAACTTTATTGCACGAAATGAGTATAAAGAAGTGAAGGAATTCCTAAATGTTGCAGCCTCCTAATTATAGATGTGGCGCGCTTCACACCGATAACTAGGACTCTACAGATATGGCTTCATAGACTCCCTAGGACTCTTGAACTCTGTGCTTTGATACCAAGTTTGTCACACCCCAAGCCTACACTCCGGGCGTGATTGGCACTCGAAAACCATTGATGGCCCCAAGCGAACCCTTGGCCTAGCTAGACTCTCAACAGAAGACTTTACGCATTATTACAGAAATCAAATATATTTTTTAAAACAACTGTCTCAAATTAAACTTAGAACATTTAAGGATAAACAATCAACTTAGCCAAAGTGAAAACTCAAGTCTTATAGCAAAACAACTGAAGTGCAAGACTAAATAACTAATAACTAACTGTCTATGAAGCCTCTAAAACTATGAGGGATGTCGGGACAAGACCCCCGATCATCCTAACAACTGAAAAATACTGAAATAATGTAAAAAGGGGGATCCTCTGAAAAGCAAGGAGGCTCACCAACTGACTCCGAGTGCTCAACTGGATCAACGAAGCGCTGGAAGCTGATCCTGGTTACTTGTATCTGCATCATAAAACGATGCAGGCCAAATGACATCAGTACATTGAATGTACAAGCATGCGAGGGGAAAATTAAACATGACATAAGCTTGAATTGAATGCTGAAAGAAACACTTACCTTAGCTTTTGTCAACTCATGGATACTCAACTTAATGTATAAATAAACAACAGTAAATCTTTTGTCAACTCATGGATACTCAACTTAATGTATAAATAAACAACAGTAAAGATGCAGTTTACAATAAGCATTTAAAATAGTAGATAGCAACTCAATGTATTGAAAAATACAGTAACAACTCAATGTATATATTTATAATAAAGTAATATACTTCTGTGGGAGTTTTTCTAACCGACAACCATCACTATGAGCTATGTGATGATACAACGTCCCGCCCACGCTGCCAGAACTGTCCTATAACTTTCCGGGATATAGAACTCCTCAACTAAGTGGATCCACTAGTCTATGCTAAAAAGCATTAAGGAATCATCTAAAAAGTATGACCCTTTCTACCAATGATGGCTACATGATTTATGGAGACTTGAGTTTTTATGAACTCGTCCCCATATCGGTGCTCAATACTACTCCCAAAAATATGCTCAGCTCATATGTTTAAAAACATAACTCTTTCTGTGGTTTGAGATTATTACTCAAAAACTACCTTGAAATCTCTCTTGGAAATCGGTGCTTCCTTTCTTGTTTAAATGTGAAAATATTTAATCTTTGGGAATACATAGTCCCGATATACTCTTTTGAAGAAATGAACTTCAATCTTTACTCTTTACTCAACTCAAAACTCAAGTCTTAAAACAAAGTTAAAACATTTGTAAAAGACTTTTGGAAGACTCTATGAACTTCTCTTGACTTGA
>JAJONR010010889.1:0-10526 GCA_029582245.1 Solanum etuberosum | reverse complement strand
AGAAATCCATATTGGACCTTGAGGTAACCACTGCAATTCCCTTTTTTTTTTCTTTTTTTTTTTTTCTTTTTTTTTTTTTTTGCATTAGGTTCTTGATCTTGTACCTTTTCATTGTTCTTGAAGTAAGAAAGTTTCCCAACATGATTGATTCTCTCACCCTTTTTCAGGAAGCCACCTTTCAGGGCGGAGATGTTAAGCTTTCGAAATATTTGGATTCATTCCCCTTCCCTTATTATGTTGTGCTCAAAAACATTGAAGCACTTCCCAGGACGCTTGCTGATTTATTAAGACAGGTGACTATATATCTTAACAAAGCGATTGCTCTCTTTCAATTCGAGATCTGTTTTACCAAGTTATTGTCGATAACGCAATTACTGAATCATGATCTTGGTTTTCCTCCATGCAGTGGTTTGAGCTTATGCAACACTCGAGAGAATAGGTTGCCTAATTTTACACAGGTCAAAACTCCGAGAGGTGTACATAATATCTTTCTCAGCCTTTTGGCTCAGATCAAGTGTACAGACGATACATTTATTTAGGAGAAGCTCGGTAAATCACATCCATCGCAATCTGTCTCCTTACCGGATGACAGACAGTGAAGCTTTTCTTGGCTTTAGCTTTATTTTTTTCCCTCTCGGAGGGGGTGAAGGGTGGGGGAGCTTCTGTTTGGAACTGGCGCACTGTATACTGTATAGCTCTGTATAGGCTAAATGGCCTCTTCCTACGTTCTTTTCATGTTGTAACTATGGAAACTTACCTTAATAGTGCCAAAGTAAATATTGTACAAGCTTTATCTTCTGATCAGTTTCTAGGCTAGCAATTTAATGATAATTAATCTGGTTGCTTTTTCCATTTCTTTTCTTTTGTTACTGATATAGCTTTTTTTACAAAATCAGGGGAATTCCAGATTTTAGCAAAATTCAACCTGTAAATGTTCTTGTTAATATTTGTGACGGTATTCAACTTCGACAAGGTGAAAATTAGTGTTGGATTAGACTAGATCCAATCCAGTCTTACCTGTGTTCTTTTTCATGTTATTTAATGGAAATAACTATGAATTGCAGTTGAGAGATGTTACCATTACAAATGCTAACATTGTCAGTGATACAAATACAAATCGTAATGCATAAACACAATACACAACTCAACAAATGAACATAAATGTATGTGAATAGAAATATAGTTTGTTACAAATTATAGCAAACGATTGTATTTGTCAATATACTTATTTGCGTCAAGTAGTTGAATACAATGGTCTTTGATACAATTGTATTCATTAATACAAAAGTAATATTTTAAGAATAAGTGAATAGTAAAAGTAAACGGGAGTATGTTCAAAACTTATTCTGGAAAGTTAAAATAATGCAACATTCCAAAGTTCTAAAACTCTGTTCATGTTCATGTTCATCTTTCAATGTACGTGCAAACTATTAAATTAAAAACACTATAGCTAAGTGGCATAATATATAAATAAATACGTGGCTATAGGCAAAATCAAACAACACACATAATATACAAGTGATACCAAAACACATAATTTTGTATTAAGTATATATACATATATAGATAGAGCTAGCTGCATTTTAGAAGCAAGAAATAATTAATTGAAGTGGAAATAAGAAGAATTTGTTATTGAAAAAAATATATTAATATGGCATCATCAATAGGACCATGGTTGGGTGGTGGACGACGTACAGATATGGGGTTTGGAGGCCCATTTTCATCTGATGTATGGGATCCATTGGGCCTGGGCTTTGGTGGTGAATTGGGCTTTGGTAGTGGATTGGGCTTCAGGCGTGGTGGTTATGATGATGTTTCTGCTTTGGCCCATGCTAGTGTCGACTGGCGTGAAACTGATCAAGCTCATATTTTTCGTGTTGATATTCCTGGTTAACCATCTAATCCCTTTATACTTTTTTTGAGAATAATAGACATAATTACGTTTTATAGTTGTAGTTTTTGATAATTGTGTCTTATAGCTATAGTTTTGTTTGTTGCGAAGGTTGTGGTTATATATTTCTGTCCGTTTAGAAATTTTTCAAAATTTCGCTTGTCAATATACAAATAAGGTAATTTATTAGTTCCTTCATTTAAAAAATAATGACTTAGTTTTCTAGTTTTCTTTTTAGTCTCTTTAAAAAAGAATTGACCCTTATTTTGGCAACACTTTAACTTCAACTTTGCAGGTGACATGTTTAATACCACAAGATTAAAGAGCATTTTGGTACATTTGACATAATTTTAATTTAGAAGCACAAGATTAAAAAGTCGTTCTTTTTTTTCTTAAACTCCGTTCCAGATCAAACTAGGACATTCTTTTTTAAACAGAGGGAGTATATATTTTTTCATAAATCATATACAAATATTTAAGGTAATCATATACAAAATTTTGGATTTATATCATCAGGATTTGAATTATACAAATCAGACAAATACCTTTTAATTAGAATCCTTTTTAAGTAACGTAAGAAACGGAGGAATATATTGAAATTATAACAAGTGGCAGGGGTGAAAAAGGAAGATCTAAAGGTGCAAATTGAAGATGACAACATACTGGAGATTAGCAGTGAAAGAGTACAAGAAGAAGAAAAAGGCGATGACAAGTGGCACCGCGTTAATTTACCAATATTTGCGACTTATTTTAGATTCAAAAAATTTTAAACCCTAAATTTCACAAGTTTTTTTTAAATAACATTTCATGCAATGGGACGGGTGTGGTGCAGGTGAAGTTAAACCTAAGCCTGCAGGGGGCGGGGCGGTGTGGCGTGGGAAATAAAATTTTTGTTCGGATGTGGGTGCGTGCGGGTCAATTATGCTTTTAAATCTGATGCTTAATAGGGTGTGGACAAACTGAACCGATCAACAAATCAAATCGAAAAAATGTTATTGGGTTAACACGTTTTTAATGGTATTATAAAAATAATAATTAGATTATTGATTTTTAATATTGAGTTATTAGGTAAAATCGATAACTCATTAAGACAATAGTAATTTACTTCTATACCCTTCATAAATATTAAATATTAATAATTAAACCTAACTAGACACTATATCAATACTCTACACTACGGTCTATACATTTCACATGTCACCGTACTTCTACTTCACATAAGAAAATCTATACAGCAAGGGAACAAATATAATTGGTTTGGTTCAAACCGGATCAGCGAAGGAAATAGGTTAAATGGGTGAATTTTAAAAGAGTTGGGTATTTAAATTGGGGGTGGGTTATTTGATTCCTAAGTTGACATGTGGCCCTCCGTTAAAATTAGGGTATATATGTGCCAAAGTATAACGATAAGGGTATATTTGAATCGAAAGTATAACGAAGGATATATTTGAACTATTTTCTATAGTACAGGGGTATATTTGACCTTTTAGTTGTAATATGTAATTGTAGCTTCGTACTACATCTACTCTTATTGATGCAATTTCTCATTATATTTCTTGTTTCACTATATCAAAGCATTTACAACTGATTTGTATATCTCACTATATCGCCTCAAATTGTTAGAGAAGTGAGAAATCATATATTTATTTTATGAGATTTTTTTATTAGGTAAACCGAAAACTGAATCGGTAATGAATGAAAATCGATAAAGAATATTTTATTGGTTTATTATTGATTTAGCGTAGTTAAAAATTGAAAACCGTTAAACCGAACCAATAATACATAAAATTGAATTGAACCGACCGATGCACACCCTGTTTTTAACTAGTAAAATTACCCGTGCGAGCGCGGAAATTTGATATCACAAAATTTATAAAATACTTAAAATCTATCAGTCATTAAAACTAAAACACTATGTTGTCTTACATACAAGATTACGTAGTAACGAACACTAATAATATAAAGGAAAATGATAATTATAACATCTTATCATTTATCCTTCAATCAATCATCTTTAATTTGATTTTATAATCTATCCTTTTGCCTCCAGGAAGTGTTAATATTTGATATTTTTGGGAAATTAGATGAACATGAACATGAGATATTCTAATAAATAAATAATCTTTATCTGTACTAACAAATACTTATAATAATAACTTTACAGAAACATAAACAACAAAGTTTAAAACATATACTCAAAAACAACAATTAATATCATAAGCATAAATTAATGACTGTAAAAAATATATCAGGATCTATAACAATAGAACGAAACAGAAAGGAAAAAAACTTAGCCCACTGGATACACAATGTCCTCTTAAGGAAATTATTCTCCTCTAGTACCCGAGGTTTAAAGGAATAGATCCTCTCAGGATGAAACGATTCTATTCACAAGTGTATTGATACAAAAATAATGGTGTCAGTGAGCCACTTAACATGAGCAAAGTACACGAATATTTAATTGTGCAAAAGAAGAAGAAGAAGTTCAGAATTTTCGTTGTTTTAAAATGAGAGGAAGTCCCTCTATTTATAGACAAAAAAGGTAGTGTGAACAAATGTGTATTGTCCTTATTGGAAATGTCACAACTCTTTGGAAAAGTTACAATCCTTCAGAAAGGTCACAACCTTTCATAAAAATCACAATTTTTCATAAAAGTCGCAGCTCTTCATAAAAGTCGCAACTCTTCATAAAAGCCACAACTTTTTATAAAAGTCACATCTTTTCATGAAAAGGAGAGAATATTTTTGAAAATAAATAAATTTAAAAGGAAATTCTTACTTGTAGTGGCGCCACGTAGGTGGGTCTAGAGTCCTCTTTTATATAAATATAATGATTCTAAAACACATTTATTATTTAAAAAATTGAAATTATAGCTTTATATTTATTTAATCATGATCCAATTGAATCTTTAAAAAGAGGCAATCATATGAGTACAGAGGAGCTAACAGATGCACTGGGAGATATTTGTGGCCTTTCATAGCAGTAATCTTTAAAAATCCAATTTAATTTTATTTATTTGTGGGGTCCATGATGACATGGCATAAAAAAATAATTTAATTTGCCATGTTAAACTTGTTTTAATGATAAATTGTAGTTGAGTGATTTTAGAAGATAAATGTATTAAATTGAGTGATTTTAGTGATACAAAATAAAGTTTCGTGACTTTACAAGATAATTTCTTATAGTTCAGTGACTTTTTAAGATATTACTCCAATATATATGGCCTCCCTTGCATGTGCATGCTATAAAATGTGGAAATAATGAGTTGGAATTGTGCAGGGTGGCTTAGGGTGTACAAAATCAAATCGAAAATCGAATTAAATTGTAAATCGAGTCAAATTAAAAAAAGATCCGATTAATGGTTTGCTATTGGAAAAAAATAATCCGACCATACTTAGATTGGTTTGATTTTAACTAAAAAAAAAAAAGTCAACCCAAGACCAAACCAACCCGACAGTATATATATAAATTTTAAAATTTATTTTATACATAAAAGTATTTACTTTGATGTAATTTCTAAATATACTTATACGTTTTCATAATTTTTATCTTTTAACATATTTTTTCAAGTTTTTTTAAACTTAGAATTTTGAATGGTCCAATAAATGTTATAGTTAGATATTAGTAACTCTAATAAAGCTCAATTTTGACTAACAAAATAAATTAATTCAACACTAAGAATGATAATAATGTTAAATATTTGTTCTTTAGTTTTACATTAATTTAGGCATTTAAAATACATAACATATTTTGACAGAGGTAGTAAGTTTTTTTTTTTCTTTCTCTTTTTGTTCCTTTTGTCGGGGCTTTAGTCTCCACTCTTAAAGGAACTAGGAATCGAATTCATGTATCTCCCAGAAAGTATGACAAAGGAAATTACTTAGAAGAAGCCCACAAAGGAATGAACAAGCCACAAGTGCATTGATAATAAATGAAAGTTTTGACCATATAATAGAAGAGGTGAAAACGCTTACATGTCAGCACCACAAAAAATATAATTTATTAATTAGTAAAATTAATTTAAAATCTAAAAATAAAAATAAAGAACTGAAAAAATACTGAATATAATAAGTGAATTTAAAATTGATTAAAAAAACAGAAGCTAAAAGTTACTTTTTCCTTTTTTTTAATTTATTAAATTCTATTCATACGACATGCTCTATTTAATAAAAGAAAGAATAAAAAAATAATCTAATAATAAATAAATAAATATAAAATGATTTTAATAAAAGTGATTTGTGTATGCATTATATAGATACCGCAACTTTTTAAGCATCAAAATCTCTTACCAATAATTATTGCAAACCGTTAGTTTTTGCTGATTCTTTTTCCTTTTAATTTTTTTTAATGATTTTAAGTTTTTTTTTTTCTTGCAGGGTGATTGGTGCGTGAATTTGCTGGGTTTGAATTTTTATTTTTATTTTTTATTTTGATATATTATTAAAGTTATTATCTACACATATTTAATGTGTATCATTTATTTGATAATATTATTTAATAATAAGTTAAATTTTGGAAATTATCAAAAAATTAATATTTATAATAATTTAAAATCTAAAATTGTCAGTAAATCAATATTTATCATTGTATTTATCAACTAACCGCGCAACGCGCGGGTACGTATACTAGTACTATTTAAAATTACATTAAGAGTGTCATAAATCACAATAATTAGCAACATAGAATATTTAAAGAACATATAAAAAATTGTGAGTACTCTTTAATTATAAATGCAATTATAATCTTTAATTATATATTTATATAGGTTATTTGGTTCAATATTTTATTATTTCTTACTTAAATCACAATTAAACTAAATATTATCAATTTTCAAAATTAAAATCCAAATCAAACTAATAAAATGTCATTTTTAGTTTGATTTTAATTTGATATTAATTTAAGTTTGGTGATTTTACAATTTTTCGTGAACATCCTTAGAAGTGGGCAAAGAAAACATGACACGAATTAACCAATTTTTAACTATACTAGAGTATTAAAAAAAAAACTTTAACATTATAAATCCTTTGTAAATGATCCTCTTTTTATTTCTTTTTAAAGCAATAATGAATGTGTCACTTCATAGAGTTTTCACACAAATAAGTAGCTCAATTTAAAAAATGATATCATCAATAAATGCATCAAACTATTAATTTCATGAGTTTAAGTCACAATCTTTAATAGAGAAGAGTTCATTTTATTAAAATACCCTAAGAGAGAAGAATACATCATAAAATTACTATAAATGAAAGAACAACAATCGACCCATAAAAAAAGACTTAAATGAAACAAATGGACTTCACTAACAAACAAAAATTAAATTAAACAAGATTTGATAAACTTACTCAATGACCTAGCCTTCACATCATCTTTTAGCTGGAACAACCTTCTTCACTTTTTGAATTAGAGACCTATCTATTTTGTGAGAATTTTTAGAGGAATCATAAAAAAATAGTTTTCCATTTGGGGAATGAGCGAGAATGACAGTTTGTCCTCCTGTTATAAATGAATGTTTATGTGATTTCTTGACAAGATTTGCCATTTCCATTTTGAAAGTTGTCTCTATCATCATTGTTTCAGTATCTTGTCGGGGTATAATTTTATTTTCTGTTGTTACAAAACTTTAGGAAAACGAAGGTGGTTTGAGTGAATAAGCTTGAGAAATATTGAGATGAAAGTCGCGTAATTTATAGGCGATATTTTTTTTTTTTACTTCGTGGTTAAGTTAAGTCTATAAATGAATTGCATATTATGTAGTTTTTCAAGAGATTTACGGTCCTTAAAATACATTTTGACTCCAATTTTGATGGTACATGAGTTACTTTTTTTCCATTCAAGTATTTCAAGAGATTTACAATCCTTAAAATATATTTTAACTCCAATTTTGATGGTACATGAGTTATATTTTTTTCCTTTCAAGTGTTTCAAGAGATTTACAATCCTTAAAATAGATTTTGACTCCAATTTTGACGGTACATGAGTTACATTTTTTCCATTCAAGTGTTTCAAGGGATTTACAATCCTTAAAATACATTTTGACTTCAATTTTGACGGTACATGAGTTACTTTTTTTCCATTCAAGTGTTTCAAGAGATTTACAATCCTTAAAATACATATTGACTCCAATTTTACGGTACATGAGTGACATTTTTTTTCCATTCAAGTGTTTCAAGAGATTTACAATCCTTAAAATAAATTTTGACTCCAATTTTGACGGTACATGAGTTACATTTTTTCCATTCAAGTGTTTCAAGAGATTTACAATCCTTAAAATCAGTGGCGTACGCAGGATTTTTCGTAAGTGGTGTCACCTTTTAAAGTGAGAAAAATAAATAAAATAATGTAAACCATATTTTTTAAAAAAAACACATAAAACACAATTCAGGTATATTATCATATTTTTTCTAAAAACTAAAATAAAAAACACATTATGTATAATTTTTTTCAATTTTTTTTTAATGAAATGTATTCAAATTAATTTCCTTAATAATATAATACTAAATATTTGTTTATACAAACAAAACACCAAATATAACTAAACAAAGAAGGTAAATAAACATAAAAAATCAAATATTTGTTTATGAAAACAAAGCACCAAATAATTACTAAAAAAAAAAGGTAAAGCAGGATTGAACATACAACTTAGCCTAAGGAATTTCAACACAAAACCTACTGAGCTATGCACTTCTTACGTTCAAGAAATGCCACCTATATTATATATATATATACAATTTTTTCCGACGAAACAATGTCATGTGACACCCCTTCCCCTTTCCTAAATCCGCCCCTGCTTAAAATACATTTTGTTTCTTTTTGTTATAGATGTATTGAATAAACTTTTTGTTTCTTATATATGAATGTACAAGTTTTAGTTATTAATTATAAAACTGAAAAGAACCTAAAATAGCCCTTAACTATGCGAATTGGTACCAAATTATCCTTCTTCTACCTTTTGGCCCTAAAATGCCATTGACGTCAACCTTTTGGCTCTATTTTGCCAGCCTAAATAATAACCTCAATTAGCAAATTCATTTATAACGTGTCGCTATCCTATTGGCTGCCCTAATAATTAATTAAACTAATTAAAAAACCAAATATATACCCATAACTCAAATCTTTTCACCCAATCTTCATCCCCAAACCTTTAAATCTAAAAACTACGCTCATCTTCAAATCTCCTCTCTTCTTCCTCTATCGAAGCTCACCACAAAATCTACTAGAAGTATTTAGGAGATGACAACAACATAAGCTAACTCATCTATACTCAAAATAATATGCATCACAGTACTGGAACTAACTACCATATAGATGTGAACTAAATAAAAGAACTAGAAATGCAATCGTTGTTCCTTGTATTGTCATCTGTATATATTTCCAGCAAGAGAATTCACACAGCCAATCAAATGCAAGTGGAGAGATACAATCAGCATTTCGTCATTCAAAAATGAAAAGACAGGTTGACACTCATCTGCGCTACCATTTCATGTCCACACAGGCTGACACTCGAGCCTAAACAGTAACATGATAATATAACAGCCAAATTGCAAAATATTAAAAGAAACTACGTAGACCATACACTATATACACATCAAACAATAGTCCAGGCCCTCCCGGACTATAAAATCTAATACAGGCAATAATGAATTTGGCAGAGGACATTGTGCTCTTCTTTCAAGCTAAAAAAATTGACATTGTAGTTAGACTATTAAATAAGAGAGGAGATTTGAAGATGAGCGTAAGTTTGTTTTTGGTTTTAAAGGTTAGGGAATGAAGATTGGGTTAAAAGATCTAGGTTACGGGTGGGGCTTTTGGGTGGGTATTTGATTTTTTTAATTAGTTTAATTAATTATTAGGGGAGCCAATAGAATAGCGACACATTATAAATGAATTTGCTAATTGAGGTTATTATTTAGGTTGTTAAAGATGGGAGCAAAAAGGTTGATATCAAGGGCATTTTAGGCCCGAAAGGTAGAAGAAGGGTAATTTTGTACCAATTCGCATAATTGAGGGGTATTTTAGGCTCTTTTCCGATTATAAATTCATATTAATTGTAATCTAATTGTGTAAATAACGAACTTCTAATTGTTTGTCAAAAATTATGGAGGTTACAACTGTCACAAAATGAATGTATTCAGAATTTGATAAAATAACTAATGGAGGTTTATAACAATCCTAAAAACCCAATATCTTAAAAAAACACCGCAAATCGATCGCAATATATGTAACAGTAAGACTTATGCGACAATGATTTGTGAGGGTTATAAAACTATATATTTAAAATGCATCTTCGCAGATAAACACTAAATTTATATTTAAAATTATTAGCTTTGAAAATATAAAAGTTAATATCAACCTTCTAATATATTCTCAATACTTGCTATATCTAATAAAGAAAAAATTATTTGCAACGGCTCCGCTTTGTGCTATCTATAACCACCAGCTCTAAACAGCTTTATGTTTTTATTTTCCCAACTTTGATAGGAACCTCTTGCTCTCACAACAAGATGACAGCTGCAACACCTCCACTTTCACATCTGAGGACAAAAACTATTAATATTAATTAAAAACTATAGATTAAAGTATTACTATCCCAAAAAAAATATTTTTTTTAAAAATAAAATTTAAATTTTTTTTCTT
>JAJONR010010887.1:0-10757 GCA_029582245.1 Solanum etuberosum | reverse complement strand
ATATATTAAGAGATGATGTAGTGAATTTTTACATCATTAGATTAGGTCACATCTTATAAACACATTACTCTGGTTTGTAGATATATTTTAGATGACCTACCTGATAGTGTGAAAAAAATTACACTAATGATGTGTGTAACTTAAACTCATATATTACATATATCAAACGATATATTCCTTTTAGGATTTTGATGGTTACTAATTATTAGAATGACTTAAATTTGACAAAATATATGTAGACATTCGATGCATTTTCTCCATATTGTTTCTAAACTATCAGTAGTTTTAATCACACTCCAAACCTTGCTATTTGACAGTGTTTACTATGTCAATATTTAAGGGGTGTAAAGACTATCAAATAATAAAGTTCAGGGGATAATTAGGGCTACTTATAATAATTTAGAAAATCTAAAGATTATGCGTCAAATTTAGAGAGTCTTTAAATATTTTGTCTATAAATTTCAGTTGGTGAATCATGAAATGATGAAAAATATTTTGTCTATAAATTTCAGTTAGTGAATCATGGAGTGAATTCATCATTTATGGAGAATGTGAACAAAATAATACCTATCAAGAAAGTTTTATAATTTTTTCAAGCGTTGTCTAGAATTAGTGTGGCCTTAGGACCTGTGCACTTTATAATACTTATCAAGAAAATTTTATATATTTTTTTCTCATACTAATCCTTAGTATTAAATAATTGTATAAACTAATAGTATAGGAAAATTAAGAGCTTCAAAGCATCATTATACTACAATTTATATAAAGAAGATTGAAGGATTTTCACCTTCAAAAGTTTTCATCATATGTATTTGAGATTACAAGCAAGAGATAATTAATTTAGGATATATTAAAATAATTTTTTATCAATATTAGAAGAAGTGAATACTCAAATTTGTATATATAGTTATAACTATAGTTATGATATGTAAGTTCTCTATAATGTGCCCATTCTTGAAGTCATTTCGAATACACCAATCAATTCCTGCATAGTGCTCATTGCCTTGCACATTAGTAATTATATAAGCTAACAAGGAATATATTATATTGAAACAAAAAGAGAAAAAATGAAACTAGATACTATAACAAAAGGAACACTACAAAATATCCATAAAATAAAATATAACAAAACTTGAAAGTACGACAATGGTCGAACACCATCAACACATAAAAAAAATAAAAATAAAAATAAAAGAATACTAAATTAAATTATTCATGTTTTGATTAATAATAATAGTCTTCATCGTCTGCATCCTCTTCCTTTGGTGGAAGAAAGTTGAGATCCAGACAATGGTACTTCATCACATTGTCGCGTATAGCTGAAGTACAAGATGATTTTGTAGAAACATCCGGAGCCTCTCCTACTTGTGATTGTTGTGCATCTGTAATATTGTCCCCAACACCCTCATCTAGCTTTTCAGTAGCAGCAACACTGGCCGTTCTAATTGGCCACGATGTGTGTGATGGATCACCAAACACATCACACAACCGCTTACATGGAGTGTATGTGCGCGATCCATCACAAAACATATAATGTGATCATTGATTCATGACTCGGATGTTCTCTTGTATTTGTACTTGCTTTTGTTGTTTTTCAGCAACAGCAACAACCTCTCTTTCTTTTGCTGCCTCTTTTTTTTTCCTTTTCCTTCTAAACCTCCTATGGCTCGCTCTTTTGTGCTTGATTATCTGTAGATCCATTCTTGTTAGAACCTAGAGGAGGATGTTATTGAGCTTCATGTATGGACAGATCAACTGTCAATCGTATCCCAGGATATTATATATTTATAATTTAAAAACTTTGTTATAAATAATTGTTATAAACTATATATATATATGTGCATTTTCTTTATTAATAGAGTACACTGAACTTGGATAGGATTCCATTCCAATCTGAATTAAGGATTGATGTGGATGAATGTCTTTTTCAGTAGGCACTTGATCTATCTTGTTGCAAGAAGCATTGGCTATGATCCTGATGTTCTCTTCTACTTGTGACTTTTGTTGTCTTGCAACAACCTCTTTTTCTTGTGTTGCCGTTTTTTATTGCCTTTTCCTCCCATACCTCATTTGGCTTGCCCTTCTATTCTTGATCATCAATGGATCCATCCTTTTGAGGAGGATGTAATTGAGCTCCATCTATGGGCAAATCAACAACCAAGCACATTGAGTTAATCAATTGTATTGAGCCAAGTCCTGCATTTATATTGTAAAGACTCGATTATAAGTAGGAATTTTAAACCCAATAATTAAAAATAGTTATGATTTCAAACTGAGTGAAGAGGAATGAGATTACTTGAAAAAGCTGAAGGAGTAAAATCATTCTCAACGCTATTGGGATTGGATGAATAAGTGTTTTCTTCATTACTGCCTCTCTTGTTCTTCATATATCCAAAGAAAGAAAAAATAATCATATCATCATCATATAGAAGAAAATATAAGCAATTAATTCACACATATTTGAATTAATTGAAAACACAAAATGAAAACAAAGAAAACTTTCTACATAGATAGATAATCATGTTAGGAAAACTTACATTGTTTGTATCCTGAGAGGAAATTTTCTCAATTTAAGCAGATCTTGTTGATGAAGTCATACCTACTTAATTAGTTTGAAAGAAGAAGCTAAGCAAGATTAGTGTTGCCAAATATTAATAAGACTTACTTGTCATTAAATTGATTTGATAATTATCTTTATGTACTAATAAATGTTATCTAGTCCATTAGTAGTATTACTATTGTATCAAATCAAACATTACCAAATCAATACTTGCAAAAGATTACAGATCCAATACCAAAAGTTCTTTTTTAAACATATGAACTTGTAATGTATACACTCGTTTATTCAAAATTTTAATCTATACTTTAGACTCTATTTTTTCATTACCATCCAGATATAGTATATGAGAAAAGTGAAAACTGCAATTTTTTGTAATAGTGTCCCACTATTGAAAAGTCATGTTTGTTGAACTGAATATGGTGTTTACATGTAACGACCTGTTCCCGGCGTTATGGAAAATCCAATGGGGAAGAAATTTGGGCCAAAAAACTTCTGAGTAGTAAATTAGAAATTTCCCGCCTAGGCCAGACTTAGACGAAATCTGAGTCAGGTGAGGTCTAGGAAAATCCGGTAATGGATGGACCATTTAATTCTGAGTTTGATCATATGAGTGGATAGACAAGACGTTAAGGAGCCTGTTTGGCTTTACGAAATCAAATTCAGGCAAGTAGAACTCCCGAAACTGATCTTGGCGTGAAAGGGTAGTTTTAGAATGTCAAGGGTTGAAGCTATGTTGCGAAATGGGAGCTTGGAACTCAAATTATGAGTTTCCGTCTTCGTGCAAGCCGTTGGGGTGGGATTAATCCCGCTAGGGCGGGGCCGCTGTGGCGGGATGGGGCTCGCTATGGCGGAACAGTCGCGATTTCAATCGAAGAAACACCCCAAAAATGCTACTTTTTTGCAAAACTTTGTTCTTAAGAGCTATGGGATGACCCAGGGTAGTTTCTTGTCAGATTTCTATGAATTCTAGTACTAAAGGTAAGATATTACTCCCCTAATCCGTATTTCGATTCTTAGAACTTAGAATCTTGGGTAATTATCATTGGGGAAGAGTTTTGGCCTGAAGTTAATGGTGGGAAAATCCCTAATTGAACATTAGGATCTTGGGTTTGGCTTTGGTTGATAATTCTGATTATAATCTGGGTAAATTAGACCTTGTTTAGTGATCCTTGTGTTAATTGCCTGTTTTAGATCAAGAACGAGCTGAAAGACTCCGCAAAGGGAAGACTCATGTGTCTTAGGAGTATTCAGGCTTGGTTTTGAGGTAGGTGATGGTTCAACTTCCTATTGGGGGATATATGCATGCTTGTATATGAATAGGGAAACGTGAATTGAACCTAATGAAATGATTATGTGTGCACGATTACATGCCATGAACCTGTTACTTGATTGTGTGACTATGAGTTCTTTCATTATGGGTGTGATTGTGAATGTGGTTATGCTGACTGGACTAGGTGTTACGTTCTGATACATATATTGGATCGGGTGTCACGTTCCGATACATATAATGGACCGGCTGTCACGTTCCGACACATGTATATTGGATCGGGTGTCACGTTCCGACACACTAACAGTTTGGGTGTTGGTTCCATGAGAGGACCACTTGTGATTATCGTATTCTTGTCTACCTGTCATTGATGTTTGGAAATTGTATCTTGCTCCTAAAATGATAATTGCATGTGCATTCTGTAAATGTGTGTTTACTGTGTTGTAATTACTTGCTTATATTTCGCTTACCAAAGTAGCTGCGTGATCCTACCAGTACACTGTGGTTTCATGTATTGATACTACACTTGCTCGTTCTTTGTTGAGTACAGGGCATCTCAGGCAGCTACTGATAGACCTCAGCTAGGGGATCATTGACCGAAACCAGATTCAAGGGTGAGCCAGCTCTTTCAGGCTTCCATGGATCCTTCATTTGTTTAGTCCATTCATTTCAGACTCAGACTACATAGTTAGACTTTTACTTATGTTAGTTTTGGGGTTGTACCCCTTTCTCTTAAACTTGTTGATTAGTAGAGTTTTGGTGCAATGACTTTCAGGTCCTAGGGGTTGAATTTTTGCGATGATTATGTTTAGTTGTTTTATTAAACCTTTGGAGTTTATGGGAACTCTATATTTATTCGGCATTTAAACCTGCTTCCGTATCTTTAAATATTTTAGTTCTTTAAGTTGCTTAGTCGGGTTGTAGTACTGGTTCTCCCACCAGAGGGTTAGTGTGGGTGCCAATCACGGCGGTCGGGGTCGTGACAAAGTTGGTATCATAGCCCTAGGTTCGTTGATCTCATTGTACGAAAACGAGTCTAGTAGAGTCTTGCGGAATGGATGGAGACGTCTGTACTTTACTTCGAGAGGCTATAGGACTTTAGGAAAACTCATTCATTTCTTTCTTTCGTGCTATTACTTGAATCCAATTGGTATCTAGATGATACTAATTGGTATATTTCCTCCTACACTCTATGGTAAGAACTAGAGCAACAGAAGTGGTAATACCAACACTAGTAAGAGAGGATGCGTCCTTCCAAATAAGCATGTTTCCCCCAATTCAATGTGGGCATGTAATGACTAGTGACCAACATGATCTTTTTATTAAGTTCTTAAAGTTTTAATCCCCATTATTCGTGGGTACTGAATCTGAAGATGGTTATGATTACCTTGTTGATTGTCATGATTTGCTTCATAAGATGGATACGGTAGAGCGATTTGGTATTGAATTTATGATATACCAAGTCAATGGAGATACCGAAATGTAGTGGTCGTCTCATGTTGAGTGCCGACTAGTAAATACACTACTCATGACTTGGGAAATATTTTATAGCTTTCTGTATGGAGAAGTATATACCCTGAATTTTGAGGGATAGGAGGCGAGATGAGTCCTTGAATATAGAGCAACATAATATATTTGTTGCGGCCTATAAGGCCAATTTTTGTGTTTTATCCAAATATGGTACTCCACGTTGCTTCAGTATAAAAGAGCAAATTAATCGCTTTGTGAAAGGATTAAGGTCACATTTGCAGATTCAAGATTATAGGTGGTTGCTTCAGTAAAATCTTTTCAGGAAGTGGTTGATTTTGTGACGGAGGTAGAAGGGGGTGAAGTCAGAAGACTTTGCCAAGGTGACGACATTCAAGAAGTTTTGTGAGGGACGGCTAGATAATGAACACCATTAATTTGGAAACTGCATTTAGTATTGTTGTCATAACATGTATGGGTTTCTTAGTAAATGATGAATTTATTTTTTCGACAATTGAGGTTAGAATCTCTACTACAACTTCCTAGATTGAGTGTATATCAAAGAGGGTCATGATACGACTACTACAATAGTAGCGATTCTTACTCAGTTAAAGTTATTAAGTGTGTTACTTTTATAATCGACCTGATCTAAGAAATAATGCAGATCGCTTGGGCTAGAGACTGAACAAATTTGATAATGTACTGCAGCTATTCAATGGGTAGAAATGTGTGGGCTATTTGGGTACGATCTTCTCGATATGTATGATGTGTTCTAGTGAGGTATCTAACTAACTTTCATGGTGTGGTAGTACTAGTGTTATGTGGAAATGAATACGTCGATTATCAAGTATGACTACAAATTACTTAAAGAGTTATCGGTTGTATGACATGTTCAAATAATGAGATTCGGTGTTGCATTCATATTTGAGAAACCAACTAGTTTGTTACTACGGGCGCATGAGTTAAGCATTATTTTTAAGGAAGATTTTAGTGGTGGATATTTGGTATGATATTAGTGCATTTAGGTTGTAAAGTGTATCTTGAGGATTCTAAATGATGACTGGTGATTTAATCTTAAGCCTCAAAGGAGTGGATTGATACCGGAATGACAAGCTTATGGATAAAGAAAGTCTCATTGAGTATATTTGGGTGAAGGCAATTGAAGATTTTAGTAAGAAAGTGCGTATAAAATTGGGTTAGTCCGTTGAATTTGATGGGTATACCTGAGTTTGAGGTGTCATGTCGATGAAAAGGTTGACTTCGTGGTGATAGCAAGGGCTAACTGAGCATAATGGTAATAAGAATTCGTGATGGATTGTGATGGGATGCAACTATATAATAATATTATTGGTTAAGCAAATTTTGTGTAGTAATTACGACTTGCGAGTAACTAAATAACGTGGTTGTATGGAAAGTTTTAAGAGATGGTGGGACACCACTCGAATATAATTTAAAAGAGCTAGAATCATAATGAAGAAAAAAATAGTGGGATGTAGTGTAGCCTTTAGAGAGAGTAACGTGGTTGTATGGAAAGTTTTAAGAGATTGTGGGACACCACTCGAATAGAATTTAAAAGAGCTAGAGTCATAATGAAGAAAAAATAGTGGGATATAGTGTAGCCTTTAGAGAGAGGCGAGAGCAAGAATATTTTTATTTGATTGCAAAGGATAAAGAGGTATCTTCAGAGGGGTAGATGATTGGGTTCAGAGACGCGTAATTTCATTCGTTTTGCTGTGGCTATGGTAATAGTGTCACAGGTTCATCAGATTGGTTAAAACTTATTGGAAAACACTTGAGAAAGGAGTGTACAGACATTAGTTCAAGGGTAATGATAAGTGCTTTTGTTTTTGTTTTTGAGTTTAGTAATGAGTACGATTGAATTTTTAGCGAAATATATTGTAAGATCGATTGAGAGGTGATCAATGATAAGCGAAGATCCATGAATTCATAAAAATCTTCAAGGTATAAGCTAATGTTGATAGATAAGGGGATTGGGTTATACCGTTGAATTTACAATTCAGATTTTTCATGTAAGTCAACATTCGTGGTTATATATTTTGTCAAGGTATAAATTTGCAAGGTGAGAAATGATCAATTGTATCAGGTATTGAGCATGTGAAAGGACTTACACCTGGTTTGAGTCGTAAAGTTTATTACTTTTGATTGTTAAAGTACCTAAGAAAGGTTTTCATTCAAAAGTATTGGTTTAGAGTAAGGTAAATGGTCGGAGTGTTTATGATGATTGTTAGTATTGAGAGTGTGGGCTTCAGTGGAATGATGGGAAGAGTATGTGGAGTCAACTGGATGGAAATGGCTGGTATCGACTCTTCAGGGGAAAACCTTTAGTGTTATTCAATCTTTATTCCGTAAAATCTTATGTGACCATCTATTTCATTTTGTACATGGTGGTGAGTATGATTCACTAGCTATGCTCACGTGTGTTTTTACTTTTGTGGGTGGATCCCTAGTAGTGGATCAGATGTACCAATCCTGCGATGATCCCTTGGTTGAGTGGGATAATTAGGAAGACTTGGTTATTTCAGATGACATATTTTGTGTTGTCTTGGAGTTGTTAAAGTATTCCAGTTGTTCTACATGTACCACCTTGCTTATGAGAATTTATAGAAGAGCTACCATACGTATTTATGATTGTCCGACAATCTTAATATTCATCTGGTCATCGATGTCATGTATCAATTATGTGTGGTTGAATGTGTAGATAATTGTGTCCAATTCTACTATTCTTAAGGGTAATCTACAATCACAATTACTAATCTAGCATTTCGATAGTGTTGGTAAAGGGTTTATATGCTTGGACATATCGCTCGATGGGTGGTGTTTTGATTATTTCCTTCTTTGGATTAAATGAGTATGGTTCTCCCTCGCTGAGTATCTGATGTCTAAAGATCAAATTTTTATAACTTAAGCTCATGGAAATTTATGTTGTGAGATGGAGATGTTGATAAGAACTATGATTGTTTGGGGTATTATGAGTGTGTGTTGGTTGGTTCAGGTTCACTTCTAATTGTAGCGAGTATTGATTTAGAAGTTTATCATGCTTATGTGAGAAAAGATACATCCTGATAATTCTGTCAAAGTCCTTGAGAATATGTTGCAGACGTGCGTACGATCACCTTTGGTGGTTATTGGGAATAGCTTTTTTGTTAGTTAAGTTTACATACAACAATATTTATCACTCGAGCATTGAGATGACTTCAATTGAGGCATTGTATGGGAGGATGTGTAGGTATTCAATTGGTTGGTTTGTGTCACCCCCCAAACTCAAGGGGCGCAACTGGCTCTTAATGCCAAAACTCACGCCCGAGCTGACCCTGCTGAATCATTTGCTACTAGCGCATGGCAGCCACACACAATCAAGAAAACAAACAAGTATATATCGGCTTAAAATTAAGCTCTCGGCCGGCAAGGCCCCTGTCAACAGATCTGTAAAAGAAACAGCTACTCCCAAGAGTTCATATAAAGAAATAGCCAACTAGCACAAAAGTCCTGATTGGGCCGTCGAGGCCACCATGATCTCTATACAAAAACTGAAAGCAGGTATATATCAAGACAATACATCAAACATTTAACAAGCTTCAGCAAACCAACAAACTAGGCCTGCATGGCCATAACAGAGCTATACACCCCATACACTAATCTGCAAGACTCTAAGAGTGGTAAATATTGGCGGGAAAGGGCCCCAGCCTACCCATAAAAATATATGCGACAAAAGCTAACAAACCTCTCAAACCTGGCAGCTCCGGAGGAAAGGGGCTAACCAACCAGATAGAAGTCAATCCTGCTGCTGAGGAGGTCTACTGGGTCATCTATCGGGACCTGCATGTATGAATGCAGCGCCCCCAGGCAATGGGGCGGCAGTACGAAATAATGTACCGAGTATGAAAGGCAATAGACTAAATGAGCAAGTATCATAATATACCAAAAGCAATCAGGTAAGGAAATCAAAATTTAGATAAGCATGCTAACGCACTACTGAATCTAAATATACAAACAAATTATCAACTAACAACCTAACCAAGCCCCCATAAGCTCGGCAGGTACAAACAACACACCAGCTACCTAGGCCCCCATAATCCCAGAAAGTGCCAAATCAACCTACGTACCCCTATCAGTAGCCCCTTGTCTTTGTAAGAAGTCACATAGCCCTTTTTCGCAACGATATAGCCCCGTAGGCAGTGCATAGCCCTCTTAGGCAACATCATAGCTCTATGGGATGCACATAGCCCTCTTTTGCATCAACATAGCCCCGTAGGCAACACATAACACTCTTAGGCAGTAATATAGTCCTCTTAGACAACATCATAGCCCTCGTAGGAAACAACACATAGCCTTATTAGGCGTCAATATAGCCCTGTAGGAAGAACATAGCCCTTCTAGGCATAGGTCACATTTCTGCAGCTAACCACAATAGCCCCAAGGGCAACAATAACAATCCAATAAGCTAAAAGCGAGCAATTTACCTATAAGCAACCTATATGAATAGCCTCTAAGTCGTGTCCGACATAGGAATGCTACTAACTAAATAAGAATCCCGACAAGGGAGGATTATATCCACTCAGGCAGCCAACAATCAACACTAACGGCTATAAGTATAACAACAATAACAACCCAATTACATTGCTCCTAAGCTTTAAGGAAACATGCCATAAGAAGGGAATAGTCTTAACATACCTTTTTCGCTGAATTCATGTGGCCTAACGACTTTTACTCACAGCCCCCCTCGCTACTACAACAAGACAGGACCATAATCAAACCACGAAAATAGAAGATACCATGATAATCCGATAAAAGATATGTATTTCCGCCGTAAATTATTATTTGTGGCTTATCAAAACTAGAGTCGATGAAAGAAGGGTCTTACCTTGATCTTAAGTTCATAATACACCTCAAAACCTTAAAGTATGTCCAAACCCTTGTTGTCCCAACATCAAAGTATGATATGCTACGAAATCGATAAAACAAATTATACCATGATGAAGAGCTCAACGCGTAGAACAACTTTCGTCAAGGACTTTAGTCGAGAAAATATATAATTTGGTTGATCCTAGAAGTGGGTTTTCTAAATTTTCCGGTTATTTACTGAAAAAAATGAAGAAAAGTCGAAGAAGAAGATATATAAAGAGTTCCACCGACCTAGGGGACCCACCTCACATACCTGCTTGCACAGTCTCACGAAAATGTAAATATCTCTCTATTATGAAGTCGTATGAATGAACGGTTTGATGCGTTGGAAATTAGACTCGTAGACCTTCGATTTTCTGGGTTGTAGACTCCATAAATATTTATAGATTGGGAGAAAACCTCCGAGACATTTGACCTAAATTTCAGAGAAATATTTTAAAAGGAACTTACGATAACTTCCGCCAACTTTTATTTTGCAACTTACCTAACTTAAAAACTTGAGATACAACCCTTGAACACTTAAAATATGACATACGACAT
>JAJONR010010886.1:0-10834 GCA_029582245.1 Solanum etuberosum | reverse complement strand
AATAATTTGGCAATTATTACTTAAATATAGTAGTTATAGGAACAAAGTGGAATCCTTTCCTTAAAAGGACCATTTGATCTCCTCTTTCCTCATTATTATATATATATATATATATATATATCAAGGGAATAATTTGGCAATTATTACTTAAATATAGTAGTTATAGGAACAAAGTGGAATCCTTTCCTTAAAAGGACCATTTGATCTCCTCTTTCCTCATTATTATATATATATATATATATATATATCAAGGGAATAATTTGGCAATTATTACTTAAATATAGTAGTTATAGGAACAAAGTGGAATCCTTTCCTTAAAAGGACCATTTGATCTCCTCTTTCCTCATTATTATATATATATATATATATATATATCAAGGGAATAATTTGGCAATTATTACTTAAATATAGTAGTTATAGGAACAAAGTGGAATCCTTTCCTTAAAAGGACCATTTGATCTCCTCTTTCCTCATTATTATATATATATATATATATATATATCAAGGGAATAATTTGGCAATTATTACTTAAATATAGTAGTTATAGGAACAAAGTGGAATCCTTTCCTTAAAAGGACCATTTGATCTCCTCTTTCCTCATTATTACCCTTACGTACCCACACAAAAAAAATATTTTATAAATTCCATGCATTCTCCAAATCGGACTCAAGATTGAACAATTTCCAATTCATACGGAAGTCAGCCGCCAATCATATTTGGTTCCGTGTATTTCCTAATTCAACTCAAAATCAGCCACTTCCAGTTGAATTCTATCTAACTACGGAGATTAGTCGTCATGCACAATTTAATTTCGTGCATTTTCCAAATCCAGCTCAAATTCAAACAGCTTCAATCGAGTCCTAGAGAAATAGAAGTTATTGGCAGTTTAGAAGAAGGAATCCTTGTTATCGCCAATTTAGCATCTATAAATAGATGCTTGCACCTTATATTTTTTAGCATTAACATCAGCAAATTTAGAGCTCCTTCATGCATACACTCTTGAGTTCATCGTGTAGACATCAAGATACAAAGTACTTTTTTTTTTCCTTTGTTCTTCTTTCTTTTTCTTTTGTATGTTTTTTTTTTGTAGGTCATGGAATTGATATTATTATTTTGTGGAAGCTACAGAATGGAGAATCTTATCATGACACAAGAGTTTGATCTCGAGGTGTGAAAGGATGTGCTTAACGTTCCCGCCTTGAGATCACTAACTTGAGGCTTTACAAGATCCCGAATACTTGAGCATAAGGTGTAAAGGGATGTGTTTAACGTCCCCGCCTTGAAGAACACTAACTTGAGGCTTTAGAGAATTCCGAATACTTGAGCATAAGGTGTGAAGGGATGTGCTTAACGTCACTTCCTTGAAGATCACGAAATTGAGGCTTTACAAAATATCAAATACTTGAGCATAAGGTATGAAGGGATGTGTTTAACGTGCCTGCCTTGAAGATCACTAACTTGAGGCTTTACAAGATCCCGAATACTTGGCACAAAAATTTGATCTTGAGGTCTGAAAGGATGTGTTGAACATCCCCGAGTTGAGATCACTAACTTGAGGCTTTATAAGATCCTGAATACTATACAAGAATTTGATCTTGAGGTGTGAAAGGATGTGTTGAACATCCCCGCCTTGAGATGACTAACTTTAGGCTTTACGAGATCCTGCATACTTGGCACAAGAATTTGATCTTGAGGTGTGAAAGGATGTGTTGAGTATCCCTGCCTTGAGATCACTAACTTGAGGATTTATAAGATCCCAAATACTACACAAGAATTTGATCTTGAGGTATGAAATGATGTGTTGAACATCCCCTCCTTGAGATCACTAACTTGAGGCTTTACAAGATCCCAAATACTTGGCACAAGAATTTATTTTTGAGGTGTGAAAGGATGTGTTAAATATCCCCGCCTTGAGATCACTAACTTGAGGCTTTATAAGATCCCGAATACTTCACAAGAATTTGATCTTGAGGTGTGAAAGGATGTGTTGAACATTCCCGTCTTGAGATCACTAACTTGAGGCTTTATAAGATCCTAAGTACTACACAAGAATTTGATCTTGAGGTGTGAAAGGATGCGTTGAACATCCCCACCTTGAGATCACTAACTTGAGATTTTATAAGATCCATTAATGGATAAATCCGCGAAAAGTCAAGCTTAAGTTGCAAAGGGACAAATCTCGTCCACCTTAAGGCATGAGAATTTAAAGATCCATTCAAGGAAAAAATCCATGAAAAGAGAAGCTTTAGGTGCAAAGGGACAATTTTGTCCATCTTAAGGCATGAAAATTTAACAACGTGCATATTTAGAGTATTTGAACACTTTAACTTGCAAACTTGAAAAAGTTGAAGACTTGAACTTGCAGAGTTGGAGGATTTGAATACTTCAACCTGTATTCTTGGAGGATTTGAAGACCTAATCTTGCATACTTGGAGGATTTGAAGAATTCTACTGGCATACTTGAAGAATTTGAAGACTTCAACTTGCATACTTGGAGGATTTGAAAACTTCTACTTACATACTTGAACAATTTGAAGACTTCAACTTGCATACTTGAAAGATTTGAAGACTTCAACTTGCATACTTAGAGGATTTGAAGACTTCAACTTGCATACTTGGAGGATTTAAAGATTTCAACTTGCAAACTCTAAGGATTTGAAGACTTCTACTTGCAAACTTGATGAATTTGAAGACTTCGACTTGCATACTTGGAGGATTTGAAGACTTCTACTTGCATACTTGAAGAATTTGAAGACTTCAATGTAACACCTCGTATCCGAAAACAGACCAAACCAGCATATTTCCAGAAGTAGCAGGTGCAACCCACGGTTGCCACCCACCAACCGTAGGGTGAACCACGGCACGTCCTGGTAGTCCGTGGATGCCAGCTGCAACCCTCCCCAGAAACTCAGACAAAAACTATTCTAAGGCACAACCCACGGTCGGACAGGATGGATCGTGGATCAGTCCACGAACCGTCGATCCGTCCTTAGGTTAAGACCCTCAGGACCCCTCAGAACCTGGTCTCCGAAGTCGATCGATGGATTGATAGGACGGATCGTGGATCAGTCCACGCACCGTCAATCCGTCCGTAGGACGAGACCCTCAGGACCCATCGAAGCCTGGTCACTGAAGTCGATCGACGGACTGACAGGATGTATCGTGGATCAGTCCACGGACCGTCGATCAGTCCCGTCGGTGGCTTCAGCATATTTTAAGTTAGGGGTCATGTGGTCTTTTCCTCATGTGTTGAACCCCTAAACTACGTCGTTTAACCCCTAAACTACGTAGTTTTGATCAGTTTTAGCCTAGTAAACTAATTAGAACCTAACCTAATCAATTATTCACCAAAAATTCATCAAACTTAGACAAATATAGAGGAGAAATTTGAGCAGCCCTAGTTCAAGAACGCATCGATTTTTCATCAGTTCCAACCCCGAAATCAAAAGATTTCTCCGTGAATTTCGTCACTAGGTATGTGGGATTTTACTAGTAGGTTCCTTTCGCCCATTAGGTCCCTAGATTTCAGTCAGAATCTTGCTATTATCTAGACCTAGGGTTTCTTGAATGTAAGAAATTGTTGGGTTTTAGCTGCTAGAATGATCCAAATCAGATTATCATGTTGTTGCTTCAGTTCTTGCAAGAAATTCAGAACCCTAGTTGTGTAGATTCATTTAGTTCATGAATTACACATTCTAGGTCAGTTTATTCAGTTATACATGCTCCAATTACGAATGTTTCATTATCAGTACATTAATGTTGCATTTTCAGTTAGCATGTCAGTACTTTGAGCTATCCTGTATAACAGAAATTCAGGCATAATGTGTTATTTACATAATCAGTTGGGAATAGACTGAATACCGAGTTGGACTAGGGTCAGTCACCCTCATAGTCCCAGAACTACGTGCCCCCGTAGGTTTATAAGTCCCCTCTGTGTGCATTAAATTTTAGTGATCACGCCAGTCATGCCTCTATACCTCTGGCAGGGTGTATTGGGTCCTCTCGATGGGACATATATATTGGACTCCACGTTTAGCTCATGTGGTTTTATGTCGCTTATTAGTAGCTCCCACAGTCAAATTCTAGTGTAGTAACCAGGTTATCAGATACAGTTCAGTATTCAGTTTTAGCATGTTATAAACTTAGTCATTGCATTCAGTTAGTTCATGTTCAGTATTTCCAGTATAATGTCATGCTTATCTTACACCATTGCTCAGTTATATGCTTTGTTCAGTTATGTATATATTGTTCAGCTTTATTCTATCTTGCATGCTCAGTACCTTTCAAGTACTGACACATACTCTGCCCTACATCTTCTCGTGATGTAGGTTTAGGTCCTCAGCATTTCGATCATGCATAGATCGATTCCCAATCTCCAGTTGAGCAACATTAGTGGTGAGTCCTCATTCTTCGAGGATGATTGACATGATTATCCTTCTACTTTCAGTCTTTAGTTTCAGTTTTTGCTAGATTTAGCTGGGGCATGTCCCAACATGTCTAGTCAGTTAGAGGCTTTAATTCAGACATAGTTAGATTCAAATTTAGCTTGGAGTTTGATATTTCATTTGTCGTTAAACTCTCAGATTATATATTCAGACTTAGAATGGGTATCCCCCATCACTTTCAGTTTATCTCATGTTTAAGCTTCCGCACATAATGATCTCATTTCAGTTATCACAGTATGCTTATGTTATGCCGGCAGGGTTAGATTGGGGTCACTCGTGATCCTAGGTCCCGTATCCGCATCCTGGGGGTAGCTCGCGGCGTGACAAACTTGGTATCAGAGCATTAGGTTTAAGAGTCCTAGGATGTCTGAAAATCCACACTAAGTAGAGTCATTTTCATGGGTGTGAAGTGCACCACATCTAATGAGAGGGAGGCTACAAAGTGTTTTAGGAAAACTTCATTATCTTGATACTCTTATCGTGCGTGAGGTATGATCCAACTTCTCGTTCTAATTCATCTTTATGTGTTTCAAAGCATAACTCCTTGTAGATCTTACGGAAGTAATGCGGATGAACAAAATGCTAACGCAGCTCCTCTAGTCCCAGATCAGGAAGTTTCGAATGCAAAGTTTTGGAACGCCATTCAGCTTTTGGCTCAGAGTATGACTAATCAGAACAACCAGCAGGCTCCAGTGCCCGCAAATGCTAGTGGTGGATCAGTGACAGCCAGGGTTCGTGATTTTGTTAGGATGAATCCGCCTGAGTTTTTAGGGTCGCAAGTTGGAGAAGATCCCTAAAACTTCATAGATGAGGTTAAGAAGATCTTTGGAGTGATGCAAGTTACCGGTAATGATAGGGTTGAGTTGGCATCTTACCAACTTAAGGATGTGGCTCACATTTGATTTACTGAATAGAAAGAAAAAAGGGGTACGGATACGGCTCCTATTACTTGGGAGTGTATTAGTGAAGCCTTTCTGGACAGGCTCTTCCCAAGAGAGTTGAGGGAGGCAAAAGCTTAGGAGTTCATGAATTTGAGGCAGGGTAGCATATTGGACCAAGAGTACGGACTCAAGTTCACCATATATGGGGTATCCCACTTAGTGAAAATAGAGTGTAGAAATGCGATGTTACTGGAAAATATGAACATCTCTTGGCTCATGACTCATGATCAGCAGGTTTAGGGAGATAAGCTTAGGGAAAAGGCTAAGGAAAATAAGAAGGCTAGGATAGGCAATTATGAGTATTCTCAACAAAAATCGGGTGGTGGAAATCGCTCGCAGGTTCAGCAAAAGTCTTCAGCCCCAGCACCTTCATCAGCTAGTGCTCCATCCTTCAGGTTCCGACAGGATCAAAAGGGTAGGGGATCAGGCTCTAAGTCTCAGTGGAGTGTTTCGGGTACTAGGACCTACCCAACTGGTCAGAAGTATGGTAAGAACCACCCCGGCGAGTGTCTTGCAGGAAAGGAAGGATGCTTTGAGAGTGGTCAGTCTGGTCACAGGTTGAGAGATTGTCCTTCTTGTAAGCAGGGTCAAGGAGGTAATAATGGTAGAGCTCAGTCCACAACTTCAGCAGCACCAACAGGTCGCCCGACTCAACAGGGTAACTCATCTGGTACAGGTCGCGGACAGTGCCAAAACAGGTTGTATGCTCTACAAGCTCACCAGGATTAGGAAGATTCTCCTGATGTGGTCACTGGTACGTTATGAGTTTTTAACTTAGATGTTTATGCTTTGTTAAATCTAGGGGATACTCTTTCCTTTGTAACTCCTTATATAGCAGTGAAATTCGATGTTAGTCCAGAAACTCTCTCAGAACCCTTCTCAGTCTCTACTCCAGTTGGTGACCCAGTTATAGCTAGACAGGCATACAGAAATTGCCCTGTCACAGTCTCTCAGAAAGTCACCTCAGCAGATCTTGTAGAGTTAGAAATGGTAGATTTTGATATCATTCTAGGCATGGATTGGTTACATTCATGGTATGCGTCAGTCTATTGTAGAACTAGGATTGTTCATTTTCAGTTTCCAGACGAACCAATCTTAGAATTGAAGGGTAGTAGCTTAGCGCCTATGGGACGATTCATTTCTTACCTTAAGGCCAGAAAGATGATCTCTAAGGGTTATCTCTATCATCTAGTTAGGGTTAAGGATTCAAGCTCCGAAACCCCAACTCTTGAGTCAGTTCCAGTTATTAATGAGTTCCTAGAAGTGTTTCCAGAAGATCTTCCTGGATTTCCTCCCGAAAGAGAAATCAACTTTGGAATTGATATCCTTCCAGATACCCAGCCTATTTCCATTCCTTCTTACAGAATGGCTCCAGCTGAGCTTAAGAAATTGAAAGAGAAGTTGAAAGATCTTCTAGATAAGGGCTTCATCAGACCTAGTATTTCTCCATGGGGTGCGCCAGTGTTATTCGTGAAAAAGAAAGATGGTTCTCTTAGAATGCGCATTGACTATCGGCAGTTGAACAAAGTCACAATCAAGATAAGTACCCTATCCCCAGGGTTGATTACTTGTTTGACCAACTTCAGGGTGCTAGTCATTTTTTTCAAAAATAGACCTCAGATCTGGTTATCATCAGCTCAGAGTTAGAGATAGTGACATCCTGAAAACAGCCTTCAGAACTCGGTATGGCCATTATGAATTCATAGTTATGTCATTTAGACTAACCAATGCTCCTGCAGCTTTGATGGATTTGATGAACAGAGTGTTCAAGCAGTAGCTGGACTTGTTCGTTATCATCTTTATTGATGATATCCTCATTTACTCTAGGAATGAGGAAGAACATGCGACTCATTCAAGGGTTGTTCTGCACACTCTAAAAGATCACCAGTTGTTTGCTAAATTTAGCAAATGTGAGTTTTGGTTACAATCAGTTGCTTTCCTTGGGCATATAGTATCTCCCGAAGGGATCCGAGTGGATTCTCAAAAAATAGAAACGGTGAAACAATGGCCCAGACCCACCTCTCCTACAGATATCAGAAGTTTCTTGGGTCTAGCTGGTTATTAAAGAAGGTTCGTGGAAGGATTTTCATACATAGCTTCTCCTTTGACTAAGTTGACTCAGAAAAAGGTTAAGTTTCAGTGGTCAGATTATTGTGAGAAAAGCTTCCCAGAGATGAAAACTAGGTTGACTACAACTCTTGTTTTGACTCTACCAGAGGGTTCAAACGGTTATGTTATATATTGTGATGTGTCCAGAGTCAGCCTAGGTTGTGTGCTGATGCAGCGAGGTAAGGTTATAGCTTATGCTTCTAGAAAACTTAAGGTGCATTAGAAGAATTATCCAACTCATGACCTCGAGCTTGCAGCAGTGGTCTTTGCACTTAAGATTTGGAGACATTACTTGTATGGTGTTCACGTAGATATGTTCACAGGCCATAAAAGCCTTCAGTACGTGTTCACCCAGAAAGAATTGAATCTTCGCCAGAGGAGATGACTTGAGTTCCTCAAGGATTATGACATGAGCATGCATTACCATCCTGGTAAGGCCAACGTAGTAGCAGATTCTCTTAGCAGACAATCTATGGGTAGTGTAGCACATGTTGAGAAAGAAAGAAAAGAATTAATAAAGGATGTTCACAGGCTTGCTCGCTTGGGAGTTCGCCTTATGAGCATATGAGATAGTGGTGTAACAGTTCAGAATGGGTCAGAATCTTCATTGGTAGCGGAGGTTAAGGAAAATCAAGACAGTGATCCGATATTACTTCAACTAAAGGGTGCAGTCCATCAGTAGAGAGTTGAGGTATTCTCCCAAGTGGGAGATGGTGTGCTTCTCTATCAGGGTCGATTATGTGTTCCTAAGGTGGGTGAGTTGAGACAGTAAATTCTTGAAGAAGCCCATAATTCCAGGTATTCTATTCATCCAAGCGCCACCAAGATGTACCGCGATCTGCGGGAAGTCTTTTGGAGGAATGGTATGAAAAGGGATATAGAGGATTTTATGGCTAAGTTCCCTAATTGTCAGAAAGTGAAGGTAGAACATCAGAAACCAGGGGGTATGACTCAAGAGATGAACATTCCTACTTGGAAGTGGGAAGTGATCAACATGGACTTCATTACAGGTTTACCTCGTACTCGCAGACAACATGACTCCATTTGGGTGATAGTTGATAGAGTCACTAAGTCTGCGCGCTTTTTGGCTGTTAAGACTACAAATTCGGTGGAGGACTACGCCAAGCTTTGCATTAATGAGATAGTCAGGTTGAATGGGGTTCCTTTGTCCATCATCTCAGATAGAGGTCCTCAGTTTACCTCTCATTTCTGGAAGTCAGTTCAGAAATGCTGTGCTAAGACCTTTCATCCACTGACGGATGGTCAGGCAGAGCGTACCATTCAGACCTTAGAGGAGATGTTGAGAGCTTGTGTGATTGACTTCAAGGGTAGTTGGGAGGATCACCTTCCTCTTATAGAGTTCATCAACAATAATAGCTACCATTCAAGCATTCAGATGGCCCCTTATGAGGCATTGTATGGGCGTAGATTTAGATCTTCAGTTGGTTGGTTTGAAGTAGGTGAAGCAGCCTTGATAGAGCCAGATTTGGTTCATGATGCTATGGAAAAAGTGCACCTCATCAGAGATAGACTTAAGACAGCCCAGAGTCACCAGAAGTCCTATGCAGATGTAAGGAGAAGGGACTTGGAGTTCCAAATTGATGATTGGGTCTTCCTAAAAGTGTCACCTATGAAGGGGGTGATGAGATTTGGCAAGAAAGGGAAGCTCAGTCCCAGATATGTAGGCCCTTACAAGATCTTGAAAAGTGTTAGTAAAGTGGTTTACGAGTTAAAGTTGCCAGTAGAACTAGCAGCAGTACATCCTCTGTTTCACATTTCGCTGTTGAAGAAATGTGTGTGTGATCCAGCATCCATAATACCTTTAGAGAGTGTGGCTGTAAAGGATAGCCTCACTTATGAAGATGTGCCAGTTGAGAAACAAAGAAGTCGCTTCAGTTAAGGTTTTGTGGAGGAGTCAGTCCGTAGAGGGAGCTACTTGGGAAGCAGAAGCAGCCATGAAGGCCAAGTTTCCTCATCTCTTTCCTTTCGATTCCTTTCCAGCTTGAGGTAATAGTTCTTCTTCAGTTTTTAATTCATTCATGTGCAGATTCAGTTTTAGTATCATGTTCCTTCAGTTTGTACTTGCATTTTCATCGTATTTGCATGTCCTTGGAACTTAGTTCAATTAGAAAGCAGTTTCTAGTAATTAGTGGCAAGGTTTGCAGCTCTTTCCCTCCCTATCCAACTAGTTTAGACTTCATTCGAGGACGAATGTTCCCAAGGGGGAGATAATGTAACACCCCGTATCCGAAAATAGACCAAACTAGCATATTTCAAGAAGTTTTTGTATAGAGATCATGGTGGCCTCGACGGCCCTTGTCAGAATTGTCTTGATATATACCTACTTTCAGTTTTTGTATAGAGATCATGGTGGCCTCGACGGCCCAATCAGGACTTTTGTGCTAGTTGGCTATTTGTTTATTTGAACTCTTGGGAGTAGCTGTTTCTTTTATAGATCTGTTGACAGGGGACTTGCCGGCCGAGGGCTTAATTTTAAGCCAAGATATACTTGTTTGTTTTCTTGATTGCGTGTGGCTGCAATGCGCTAGTAGCAAATGGTGCAGCAGGGTCAGCTCGGGCGTGAGTTTTGACATTAAGAGCCAGTTGCGCCCCTTGAGTTTGGGGAGTTACAAACTTGGTATCAGAGCAACGTCGTATTCTAGGGAGTCTGCAAGCCGTGTCTAGTAGAGTCTTGTTTATAAATGTGTTGTGCACCACATTCGATAAGCAAGAAGCTACCGGGCATGTTAGAATGACGATCATTCTTTTGCTCACCTCGTGCCATAGAGTGGTGTCTTAAGAGTTGGGGTTTCGGGCTTATAATTGATATTTATATGCAGATGGAGGAGGCTGGCACCAGACAGACCACAGCTAGCCAGGGGCTAGATACAGCTGCAAGCGAGGGTACCGGCAAGGTACCACAGGTGGAGGTAGCCCATTGTGAGACCCGGGGGAGACATCTTCTCAGCACCCTATAGCTTCTCCACCGCTTCAGGAGCCTCCATGGGCTACAGGACTTCCTGCTCCACCAGCAGTACCACCTCTAGTTCCTCCTATTCCATCTGATCAAGATTTCAAGAGTGCAGTATATATGTTAGCACAGTTAGTAGCTGCACAGCGCCAGCAAGTTGCGCCAGATGTTGCCGGACCTTCTGAAGGGCCCAAAAGTTCGAGAGTTCGTGAATTTCTTTCCCTGAATCCTCCACAGTTTATAGGGACAGATCGCAGAGAGGACCCTCAGCACTTTGTTGATCAGCTTCATAGGATCTTCAGAGTCATGCATGCCTCAGCGACTGAATTAGTTGAGTTAGCAGCATTTCGATTGCGTGATGTTGCAGT
>JAJONR010010885.1:0-10983 GCA_029582245.1 Solanum etuberosum | reverse complement strand
CTTGGATTTTCAAAATTTAATACTAGTAAAATTATTGATTTGATGTTGTAAATCTAGAAAATGAAACAACTTATTATGTGTATTTATTTTATTACTTGAAATGAACAGATTTCAGTAGAAGCAAACTGGAACTACATGAAAATATCCATTATTTTTTTTGTAGGTTAAGCTCTATGAAACAAAGAGAAATCCGAAATAAAAGGCAGAAATTAAATGTCATGTTCGACAAACTTTTGAGTTCAAGTGATTCTTCAGTATGACTATCATCTTCATCGAAAACCTAAGAATGATAACAAGAAGTCAACTCTCAAATTTTGAGGATCCAAAAAGTATGATAAATAACTACTAATTAAGGGGAAAAAAGAGTTACACTACAAACCTGCATTTCGCGATGTTCCAATTATAGGAAACTTCTTATCAAGCAAAGAACATATGAGAGCTTATATGATTCCACCAACAAAATATCGGGCAGGTAAAATCGTTTGACACTGTTAAGATTAAAGGGAAGCCTTGTTGTTGCTTTATATTCTTCTTCAGCAAAAAACTAAGATAAATGATGATTCAATTACAATGCGCCTTTAATTCTTATCCAGATAGGTTAGGGTTTAGGGTTTAGGGATTTCTTTTTTTCCTAAACTATCTGAATAAGAAATAAATGTGCATTGTAATTGGAATCATCACTTTTCTTAGTTCTTTGGTGAAGAAGGATATGAAGCACCAACAAAGCTTCTCTTTAATCCTAATAGTGTTAAATGATTTTACCTACCGAACAATTTGCTGGTGGAATCATATAAGCTCTCATATGTTTTTTGCTTGATAAGAAGCTTCCCATATTTGAAATATCTCAAAATGTAGGTTTTTAGTGGTTTAACTCTTTTTTTTTTGTTATTTAGTGGTCATCTATTATACATTTTGGTTCCTCAATAATCTGAGAATTGACTTCGTATTATATTTCATAGGTTTTTGAAGAAGATGAGAGTGATACTGAAGAATCACTTGAACTCAAAAGTTTATCGGACATGACATTTGATCACCTCGAGGAATTTAAGCTAGGAAACTTTATTGGAAGAACGTCTGAGATGCAATTTATCAAGCTTTTGTTAGACAACTCCCTGGTGTTAGACAAAATGCTAATATATCAACAGTTTCTTGATCAGGAACTTCTTGACACAAGATTAGAATTTTTCACTGAGATCTCAAATTTTTCGTGTGCATCATCTAAAGCAAAAATTGTCTACATAGATTTAAGTTGATCTTTATCTTTTGCTTAGAAGTTTAAACTGAAAAGCGAGAAAGATATGTTGATGTAGTATTATAACTTTCTGTAACATCTATTTTAGAACATGATCATTGCTTGAATGGATGTTTTGATAAGTTTGTTGTCACTACATGTTTAATAAATGATGCATATATACGTTTGTTGTCTAACAATTGATGTATATTTACTCTTTTCGTTAACGAGTGTATATTTATAGAATTAGAAAAAATCTTAAATCATTTTTATTTAATTTTTAACAATACCACACAACTTTAAAAAATCATCTTACCCATTTCTTAACCTTCCCGACACCACTCAACTAAAAAAGCCAATTCCTTTTTTTATTTGGGTCAGTTCTGGTAATAATTCAGAGAGGAACAAGAAATAACTGATAATTCATAAGTATTTTAATAAATAGTTGGTGGCAGTTTAAATAGAAAAAGTAAACACTAGTAGTTTTTATAAGAAACTCTATAAAACATGATATTTTAGATGTATTTTTGACTATTATTAATTTAAATCGACAAGAATGCTCAAATGTACAAATCATTACTTCATGCCATTAAATGAAAAGAACAATGATAATAAAGATTAAATATTATAATATGTTAAAATGGGTCAATATTTTTATTTTATTTCATTTTCGCTTCTAATTATTTAATATTTATGTCTTTTTTTATTTAATATTGCTACATAGATAATAATTATTTTGAGACAGTCAGAATAATAATAATTATAGTATTAAATTCATGAAATATAAGAAACTAATTGTGTACTCTTACTTTTATGATTTTATTGTGTTAATGCTAAATTTGAGAGTAGAATTAAACATTATTCTAGATGCATAGAATCACTTGAAGTTTCTGAAGCAGTCCAATGTTCAAATATGCTCTTTCTCATTTACCTTTTCAAGTATACATTTATTTCTCCTACAAATTTCTGGGGTATTAATCTCAAAATAATTATTAGGATTACTCAAATATCGTTTCTCCATCTAACAAAACAAAAAGCAACATTTTAAGGAACGTCAACGTGTCAGGTTGTCTTGATCAGAAGTTTTTTAGCTTTACTAACTAATTAAGCATTATAATAGATAATTAGCATGTGAAAAAAGTATTTTAATTTCGTATGATCACTATCATTTTGGTGTGCTCTCAACTACATTTAAAAGTATTTATGATGTCCAAGGGCCCTTGTGCTATGTAGTGGATCTGATTTTCATATTTGCATTCTTCCGCCTCCAATTTTATTTTTAATTTCATAGCTTAGGTAATATTATTATATACATGAATCTTCTGAAATAGAGAGTGCTGCCATGATCTGCTATTACTTAATCAATTGTTCTATAGACAACAATCATTGGTACAATTGGCTTTAGTAACATCAAAAATTTCAGACAGCTTATATCTTGTGTTTGAATACACAGAGCACAATCAAGTTTATCAAAGCGTAGGTATTTCTTCTATTTAATTATTGTTTTAGAATTTCTAGGGAGTTCATTATTTATAACATAAGTTGACTGCAATATGATGAAAAAAAAAATTTAGCTTTTTTTTTATAACATGAGTTCATTGTTTGTTGTCTACCACCTGCTAAGTGTTATAGTTGATTCTATACATGTTACCCTGTACTGATCCCTACTTGTATTATCTTCGGGGTTTTTTTGGAGTGCAGCGAGTATACCATCGACTTCGACTCGCCCTCGGCTCTAGCCAGTCTCCAGCACATCAGCTTTTAGAGTGAGCTATTCCTTCTAGCTCGTGTTGGATTATCTCGGCCATGGCATGATGTCCTTAGCTTTTGTACATAGACTATTCTATCTAATTATTTTGGTGTCTTTAATACTCTTAGGCTTGATATTATGAGAGTAGACGTCCTTAATGTGATGACTTTCGGGTTTTGGGAATAGTATGTAATAGACTCTAGAGGATTTTTATTATTTACTTTAATAAGGTTTGAGATTCCGCATTATGGTTGTATTTCGTAGTTGAACAATTAATAGAAGTTGATGTTTGGATTCATTGGTTCGCTCACCTAGAAGGTTAAGTGTGGGTGCCACTCATGACTCGTTTTGAGTCGTGACAACAATCATAAAAAAAGAACATGAAAAGTATAATTTATTTTTGTTCCATCAATCACGTAAACACGAAAAGCAAATCATAAAAAAACTAAATGACACCTAATTTCTTTCATTTCATTACTAATATTATTGTCCACGCTTCACATGATCTTATATAATAAATTTAGATTAGATTATTATCGAATAATAGTGTCAATTTTTTAAAAATTCATTATTAATTAATAATTTAATAATTAATCATCTTTTCATAATTTTTCTAACATTCTATATAAAATTCATTAGTAGAAAGATTTTGTTAAAAACATTTTCACTTCCATCTAAGACTTTTCGACCTTATATGGAAAAACTTATTTATATTTAAAATTTTAAAATAAATATGAAAAGGAGAAAATATTGGTAATATATAATTTATTAGGCATGGAAACTTAAGATGTCATAAGGTTTTCTTTCCTTCCTCTAATATTTACTTGTTTCTTAATGTAATTTGTTTATAATTTTATTTATATAAGTAGAAACAAAAAATGAAACAAAGAGAAGATCAAATAAATATATAGTCATTGATGAGATCAAATCCCTAGTATCTTATTATTTTTTGACACTTGCCTTTTTCTTTTCATTTTTTTTTTTTAGTATATAATTACTCAATTTTCTATTTAACATCAATATTTAAGATATTATATGAAGAAAGAAGAAAAGCGAATATATAAAACTTGCAATATCATTGATGACCGTTCCAATAAAAGTGTTATATATATAAGAATATTAAATAAAAAATACATAAATATTGAATCATTAGAGACAAAAATAAATAAAATAAAAAGAGCTTTTTAGTATTGAATGAAAAATGACAATTAATCATATTACAACAATAATATATCTAGTCAAAGGTCAAAGAGTGTAGAATGTACGCAGACCATTAGTCATATTACAATAATAATACATCTAGTCAAAGGTCAAAGAAGATTTAAATTTCTCTATATCTAATCAAATATAGGAGCGTAAAATATACGCAAGATTAGACTATATATATTCCGTCAAAAATAGAAGTGTAGAATGCATACAGGCATAGTACTATGTGTGAAGTTAGACTCTGTACACATAGTAGTCTTCAGAAAAAAAAGGAACAAAATTTTCCCCATTCTTCCTCAAAAAAAAGCCCTAATAGTGCCAATTCGCCCTTCATGCTTTCCTGGACTACACTCCATTTCCCCCTGATTATACGTAAATCTTTAACTAATCTATTGATATTTTTTATTATTTTGAGGTATGAGGGTTTTATATATATATAATTTGCTCAATTTTGTCCGAAAGTTTGCCCCTTTTGTTCTTCTCAATCTGATTTGCTTGCTATTGCTTTTCTGTAAACTGTTTTGGTGAATTCTAACATCAATTTAAGTTCCTCTTTTAGTCCATTCAGGAACACCCTAAGAGACAATGATCTGGATAGTTTGTGATCCTAGATGAATGTTTTACAAATTTTTGATGATATATGTGTATAGAACCTGTTTGCTTTTCATAAAAGTATAAAATCATTTTCTCAATCCCTCTAAATAGTTAAAACGCAAATTGCTTATTCAAGATTAAGGCTAAATACTTGAAGAGTCCAAAAAGTGCCCTATAATTAAAATACTCATGAAAGATATTGAAAATTTACTTTACTATTTTATTTTTAAAAATCACTACTTTTTCTTTTTGGTCAGCGTTTTGCTATAGTTACATAGGTTTCTTAGGATTTTCAAATTTTAATACTAGTAAAATTATTGATTTGATGTTCTAAATCTAGAAAATGAAAGAACTTATTATGTTTATTTATTTTATTAGTTAAAATGAAAAGATTTTAGTAGAAGCAAACTGGAACTACATGAAAATATTTATAGTTTTTCTTTGTAGGTTGAGCTCTATGAAACAAACAGAAATCTAAAATAAAAGGCAAGAATTAATTGTCATGTTCGACAAACTTTCAAGTTCAAGTGATTCTTCAATATGACTATCAGCTTCATTGAAAACCTAAGAGAGATAACAAGAAGTCAACTCATAGATTTTGAAGATCCAAAAAATACGATAAATAACTACTAAATAAGGAAAAAAAGAGCTACACTACAAACCTGCATTTCGAGATGTTCCAAATATAAGAAACTTCTTATCAATCAAAGAGCATGTGAGAGCTTATATGATTCCACCAACAAAATATCGGGCAGGTAAAATCGTTTGACACTGTTAAGATTAAAGGGAAGCCTTTTTGTTGCTTTATATTCTTCTTCAGCTAAGAACTAAGATAAATGATTCAATTATGTAACGACATGTTCCCATCATTATATAAAATCCAATGGGAAAAGAATTGGGCTAGAAAAACTTTTGGATAGTAACTTGGAAATTCCTAGCCTAGTCCAGATTTGGACGAAATCTAAGTCAGGGAGGTCTAGGAAAATCTAATAATGAATGAGAAAGTTAATTATGCATTTGATCACATGAGTAGATAGGTAAGACGTTAAGGAACCCGTACGACTTTACGGAATCAAATTCGGGTGAGTAAAACTCTGAAAACTGATCTTGGCGTGAAAGGGTAGTTTTTGAACGTCAAGGGTTGAAGGTGTGTAGTGAAATGGTGTCTTGAAACTCAAATTCCAAGGTTCTTTCTCCGTGTAAGCCACCAGGGCGGGATTTATACCACCATGGCGGGGACGCTGTGGTGGGATGGGGGGCCCTGTAGCGGGCCAGTCGCGACTTAAGTCGGGGAACAACCCCAATTTCATTATTTTTCTACAAACATTATTCTTAAGAGTTAGGAGACGACCGAGGACGAGTTATTGACAGTTTTCCACGACTCTCGGTGCTAAAGGTAAGAATTTTACTCCCCTAATCCATCTTTCGATCTGTAGAACTTAGGTTCATGGGTAATTATCGTTGGGGGAGGGTTTTGGCCTAAAGTTGATGGTGGGAAAAAGCCCTAGTTGCATCTTAGGATCATGGGTTTGGTCTTGGGTTATTGGGTTTGTTATAATCCGGGTAAATTAGACCTTAATTATTGATCCTTGCGTTAAATTATTCGTTTGTACACCAAGAACAAGCGGAAAGAATCTGGAAAAGAAAGGTTCAAGTGTCTTAGGAGGATTCAAGCTTGGTTTCGAGGTAGGTGATGGCTTGATTTCCTGTTTGCGTGATATATGTCGATTGATTGCTATATTTTATTCATGCGTGTATGCGAATAGGGAAATGTGGAAACGAACCTAATGAAATGATTATGTGTGAATAATACATGACATGAACCTGTTTACTTGATTGTATGATTTGAGTATTGTTCATTATGGATGTGATTATGATTGTGGTTGTGCTGATTGAATTGGGTGTCACATTCCGACACATACATTGGATCGGGTGTCACGTTCTAACACATACATTGGATTGGGTGTCACGTTCTGACACATATATTGGATCGGGTGCACGTTCCGACACATTAATTGGATCGGATATCACGTTCCGACACACTAACAGTTTGGGTGTGGGTTTCTTGAGAGAACTACTTATGATTGTTATGCTTATGTCTACTTGTCATTGATAATGGAAAACTGTATGTTGCTCTCGAATGATAATTGAACTGTATTCTGTATATGTGTGCTTATTGTATTGTGATTGTTCATCGTATATTATGATTATGGGAGTAGCCGCGTGATCCTATCAGGACACTGTGGTTGTGTACTGATACTGCACTTGCTCTTTCTTTGTTGAGTACAGGGCATCTTCAGGCGGCTACTGACAGACCTCATTTGAGAGATCACTGATCGAGATCGAATTCAAGGGTGAGCCAGCTCTTCCAAGCTGCCATGAGTTCTCATTTTGTTTAGTCCATCTTCTTCGGACTTAGACTAGTACTTTGGACATTCGCTTGTTTAGTTTCGCAGTTGTACCCCTTGTTCTTAAACTTGTCGTTAGTAGATTTTTGGTACAATGACTTTCAGATTCTAATGGTTGTTTTCCGCAATAGTTTTGATAGTTGTCTTGGATAAACTTCGGAGTTTATGGGAACTCCTTACTTCTTAGACATTTAAACCTGCTTTCGTATCTTTAAATGCCTAGTTCTTCATAATAGTTGTTTAGTCGGGTAGTAGTGATGGTTCTCCCACTAGAGGGTTAGTGTGGGTGTCAATCACGACGGTCTGGGTCGTGACAAAGTTGGTATCAGAGCCCTAGGTTCGTTGATCTCATTGTACCAAAACGAGTCTAGTAGAGTCTTGCGGAACGGTACGGAGACGTATGTACTTTTCTTTGAAAGGCTATAGGACTTTAGGAAATCTCTTTGTTTCTACTCCTTTCGTGATATTACTTGAATCCAATTGGTATCTGGGTGATACGAATTGGTATCTTTCCTCCTTCACTCTATGGTCAGAACTAGAGCAACAGAACTGGTAACTCCAACACTAGCAAGAGAGGATGTGTCCTTGAAAATAGGCATGTTTCCCCGATTCACTGTGGGCATGTGATGACTAGTGAAAAACATGAGGTTTTATTTATGTTCTTAAGGTTGAAACCTTCATTCTTCATGAGTAATGGATCTGAAGATTCTTATGATTTTCTGGTTGATTGTCACGAGCTTCTTCATAAGATGGATAAGGTAGAGTGATTTGGTGTTGAGTTTATGATATATCAGTTCAAGGGAGACGCCACAATGTGGTGGTGGTCTCATGTTGAGTTCCGATCAGTAAATGCACTACTCAAGACTTGGGAAACATTTTATAGCTTTCTTTATAGAGAAGTATATACCCTGAACTTTGAGGGATAAGAAGTAAAGAGGGTGAAGCCAGAAGACTTTCCCAAGGTGACAACATTCAAGAAGTTTTGTAAGGGACGGCTAGATAATGGATACCATTACTTTGGAGAATGCATTTTGTATTGATGTCATAACATGTATGGGTTGCTTAGTAAACGATAAAATTATGTTGCGACAATTGAGGTTAGAATCTATACTACAATTTCCTAGATTGAGTGTTTATTAAAGAGGGTCATGATACGACTACTCCAATAGTAGCGATGCTTACTTGGTTAAATTATTAAGTGTGTTACAATTATGGAGAACCTGGACATATGAGGAGAGACTGTCCCCATCCACGCATGTCTGACCCCGTGCCGTAGCAGAGCAGAGCAGTGGTACCTACGGGCAGCAGTAATAATGGCAGAGGACGTCCACAAGGTGGGCGAGGAGGGAATCAACGAGGCTGTGGAGGCCGGGGAAATGGTAATGCAGGTAGAGGAGCAGTGCAGCCAGGCAAAGAGGTTGCCCGTCAAGATGACAAGGCTCAGTTTTATGCCTTTCCGGGCAAAACCGAGGCTGAGGTGTCTGATGCAGTGATCACAGGTACTATCCTTGTCTGTGACCAGATGGCTACTATTTTGTTTGATCCGGGTTCTACTTATTCATGTGTCAGTTCAATTGTCCTTGGGATTTGATGTGGTTTGTGATGTGCCTGATGCCCTCATCCATGTTTCTACCCCAGTTGGAGAGTCAGTCATAGTCACCCATGTATATCGTACTTGTCCTGTCTTGTTTATGGGTTTTCAGACTTGGGTTGATTTGGTTATTCTGGACATGACTGACTTTGATATAATCTTAGGCATGACTTGGTTGTCCCCCTATTATGTTGTGCTTAATTGTAATGCTAAGTCGGCAACTCTACAGATCCCGGGTAGGGAAAGGTTAGAGTGGAAAGGGGTGTACAAGCCTAAGCCAGCTAAGGTCATATCTTTCGCGGGGGCTAGAAAACTGGTGGGGCAGGGGTGTTTGGCATTTTTGGCTCATGTTTGGGATGTTGATGTTGAGTTTCCCTCTATTGAGTCTATTCTTGTAGTGTCTGAATTCAAGGAAGTATTTCCTACCGATTTGCCTGGTGTGCCTCCGGATAGAGATATAGATTTCTGCATTGACTTGGAACCTGGCACTTGCCCCATCTCCATTCCTCCTTATCGCATGGCTCCGGTAGAATTGAGAGAGCTTAAAGCTCAAATCCAGGAGCTTCTTGATAAAGGTTTCATCTATCCTAGTGCTTCCCCATGGGGTGCTCCTGTCTTGTTTGTTAAGAAGAAGGATGGTAGTATGAGGACTGGTGATTTTATCTTAAGCCATAAAGGAGTGGATTGATACCGGAATGACAAGCTTATGGATAAAGAAAGTCCCATTGAGTATACTTGGGTGAAGGAAATTGAAGATTTTAGTAAGAAAATGTGTATAAAAATTGTGTTAGTCCTTTGAATCTGATGGTTATACCTGAGTGTGAGGTGTCATGTCGATGAAAAGGTTGACTTTGTAGTGATAGCCAGGGCTAACTGAGCATAATGGTAATAAGAGTTCGTGATGGATTGTGATGGGATGCAACTATATAATGATATTGTTGGTTAAGCAAGTTTTGTATAGTAATTACGACTTGCGAGTATCTAAGTTTGTGGTTTTATAATATTTGTTGAGTAACGTGGTGGTATGGAAAGTTTTAAGAGATGGTGAGACACCACTTGAATAGAATTTAAAAGAGCTAGAGTCATAATGAAAAAAAAAATAGTGGGATGTAGTACAGCCTTTAGAGAGAGGCGAGAGCAAGAATATTTAATTTGATTGCAAAGGCTAAAAAGGTATCTTCAGAGGGGTAGATAATTGGGTTCAAAGACGCGTGAATTCATTCGTTTTGTTGTGGCTATGGTAATAGTGTCACGGGTCCAGCAGATTGGTTAAAAACTAATGAAAAAGACTTGAGAAAGGAGTGTACAGACATTAGCTCGAGTGTGATGATATGTGCTTTGTTTTTGTTTTTGATTTGAGTTATGAGTACAATTGAATTTTTAGCGAAAGATATTGTAAGATTGATGGAAAGCCGATCAATGATAAGCGAAGATCCATGAATTCATAAAAATCTTCAAGGTATAAGCTAATGTTGATAGATAAAGGGATTGTGTTATACGGTTGAATTTACAAGTCAGATTGTTCATTGTAAGTCTACATTCGTGGTGATATATTTTGTCAAGGTATGAATTTGCAAGGTGAGAAATGATCAGTTGTATCAGATATTGAGCATTTGAAAGGACTTACACCAGGGTTGAGTCATAATCTTATTACTGTTGATTGTTAAAGTACCTAAGAAAGGTTTTCATTTAAAAGTGGTTGTTAGAGTAAGGTACATGGTCGGAGTGTTTATGATGGTTGTTAGTATTGAGAGTGTGGGCTTCAGTGGAATGATGTGAAGAGTATGTGGAGTAAACTGAATGGAAATGGCTGGTAGCGGCTCTTCAGAAGAAAAACCTTCAGTGTTATTCCATCTTTATTCCGTAAATTCTTATGTGACCATCTATTTCATTTTGTACATGGTTGTGAGTATGATTCACTAGCTATGCTCACGTGTGTTTTCACTTTTGTGGGTGGATCCCTAGTGGTAGATCAGGTGTATCGATTATGTGACCATAAATAAGATCCTACTTGACACGGCTTCATAGACACCCTAGGACACTTGAACTCTGTGCTCTGATACCAAGTGTGTCACGACCTGAGCCTACACCCTGGACGTGGCCGGCACTCGAGAACCATTGCTGGTCCCCAAGCGAACCCTCATCCTGGCTGACTACAAGCGGAAGACTAACTCAAGCATACAAAAGCTTAAAAACTGAATAA
>JAJONR010010883.1:0-12500 GCA_029582245.1 Solanum etuberosum | reverse complement strand
TGAAGCACGAGGTTTGGGATTGGGTTGAAAGAGGATCTCATCAGATCTCTCGCCGGTACTCTTTGAAATTATTACTCCATCTGTTCAACCTTCTGCTGTCTCTTTCAAAATGATTCATATATGTTTGCATATAATTTCTTACTACCGTCTATTCATATATGTTTGCATATAATTTCTTACTACCGCCTGAGTATGCTTGTTATAGTTTATGATATGCAATTGCTCATGATTCTTGGGTTGATAGCTTGCTAAACCTGCTCATTTTTACTTGTTAAAATACTCATAGTATTGTCGATTTGATCTAAAAATTGTTGTTTAAGAACTTCACTATCTCTATGTGCCTTCGTAACATGAGATCCGTATTAATGTAATTATATATCTCTAAGATGGTTGGAGTATGGTTTTGTAGGATTCATTATTAAATGATTGATTTGCTTAATTTCCATTGACTATTCTTCTTGATTAATTTTATACCTCTAAGATCGTTGGAGTATGGTTTGGCAGGATCCACTATAAATGTTATTTCTTAGCTCTAATATTAGAATTTGTTAATCTTTGTCTTAATATGGTATGGTGAAGGGGTTTAGAAATCATTATGTAAAGGCGAATGTCTTGGTAATTTATTTGGGCTGTAAGTATTTCTTTTCTTTATATTAATTATTTCTTTGCCTGATTCTACATATTTATGTTAATTGATTGTTGGTAATTGAGCAGATTTTTACTTACATAGTTTTGGAAAAAAAGACTTTTATTGATTTTGTCTTGTTTAAGGTAAATAGTATCCCATTAATTGATCCCGTATATTCCTTTCCTAAAAAATATATTTCTCCTTCCATGATTATTTGATAAGTGGTTGTTTACTTCTAATTGATATTTATTTCCCTTATTTCAGTTGTGCAGACTGTTACTTGATTTTTTTTGGTAAATCTCTATTTGGTTAAAGTAAAAGAATTCTTACCGATTGGGCTTACTTCTGAATAAGGAAAATATTTTTAATTGAACCAAATTTAGTTTATTTCCTTTTATGCCTGTCCTTTCTTTGACTATATAAATAGAGCTCTATTTCATTCTTATAGACATGCTAAAAATTGTTTAACATGAGCAAAAATACTCTCTACTCTAAAATAAAAATAAAAATATCCGGTGAACATTCTAAGAGGTGCTTCTCTATTCGGTTTTACTGTGTTCGGGACGAACATTGGATTAAGTTTGTCTTCATTGCGGATTTATTAAACTGCTTAATCGGTTGGTTTTCTTCGCATAGTTTACCTTTATGTTTTGCATCAATGTCTATCTACTTTTATGCATGAGTTCATAATGCGTATATTAAATAAAGGAAGCATCCGGGTCAGTTTTCTTAACCCTTCTGTCTCAGTGCATGATGTTGTATGATTCGGTGACTTGTTTGAAATCTGAGTCGGTCTTGAATTCTTTAGGATTCTGCCCTTTATAATTGATCTTATCATATACACTTGTTTGTATCTCTCGTTGTACTTTAATGGGGTTTTTGAACTTAAAAGTTCAAGATATTGAAGATTCACCTAGGAGGGGATTCGGGACGGGACTAATTATGTTTAAGTTATATATATATATATATATATATATACACACACACATATATATAAATTTTTTATGATTTAAATCTCACAAAGAAAAACATCCATCCTAAATTTATATTTTTATAGTGTTGATCATATTAATTTTTTAGATGAACTTTTTTGTTTAATAAAAATGCTCAAAAGAAATCATCGAGAATTAAATTATAATTAATTTAATGTAAGTCACTTCATTTTTTTCCTTTCTAAGTATAGTTTTATTAATTTTATTTTATAAGGATAAATAAGAATCAGAGTGTGTTAGAAAAATGCCATCGGTTTGAATTGTGTCACTAATAAAAAATAATTAAGAATGAAATTTGATTTTGTTATATGATTGATTGTTAAAGCATAAATCTTTTTATCTGACACACATCAAATATGAAACATCTTTTAACTATGTTCTCAAATGCTTAGTTTACTAAAGAGAAATAACATTAAAGAAAGAATAATGTCTAATTTATAAAAAAAAAGAGCTAGATACAAAGAACACTAACATTTTATGATGATATTCCTTATATTTGTTCAATTAAATATCTACCTTGCAGCCTTGAATTGAATAATCATGAAAAAAAGATTAAAATTTCAATCGTGATACTTAAATTAAAAGTAGAGATAAATACAGAAAATTAACCTTTGTTTGATGCCAAATCTGAAACTTATTAGTAGATACCTTTAGATCCAAGTCTTAAAATAAAAAATAATGAGTCAAAGATTAAATCTTAGATCCATAGCCTTAAGTGCTTGAATAATACATAAAGTGTTGTCAAAATCAAAAAAAAATTAAAAGGATGAAAATAATCATACTCTATATGTTATTTGTAGGCATACAAGTGGAGTTAGCAAAAATATCATGTAAAGGTTTTGTTTCATCCATAGCGATATGCGATGTGACCAAGATATAGTGAAACTAATAGGCTAGAAATGCTTGCTAGGGCTTTTGATGAAGCTAATTTTTATAGGCTCTAACAAAGCATCATATTTACTAAATCACCCTTATTAACTTTAAAGTATTACTAAAATACTCAGACATTAGGAGAAAGCTTTTTAAATGTGTTGTATAGGACGTGCATTATCATCATATTTGAGCGTACTATGTGAACGTGTTATAGATGACGTGTATTGCCTATTGAACCTTTCTTTAAAAGAAAAGAAATAAAGGAACTATTACTGTTGAACGACTTCAAAAACCAACTAAATTAATTTAAATAAATAAAAAAAGAATAGTCCGAATTAGTAGTACATGTATTAGAATGCTAAATGACAAAACTAGTCGTATTAATAGTAAAAATTGAAAGTAAAAAAATAAAATCTCAAAATCATAGTTTTATATAGTAAAATTTAATATATATACTTGATGATTAATGCCTATATAATTTTGTCCCTAAACCAAAAACCTCCTTAGTGACTATTGCGGAACGTCTCCAAAGCTTCCGTTTTGCAAGTTTTTTGAATTTGAATTCGAATAAATGGGTTAAAAAAAAAGACTGAAGAAAATCTTAGTTGGTTGAATCAGTTCTTTGAGTTTTCTATCTTTATTTCTTGCGTTTTCATGCATGCCCATTGTTTGTTGAGATCTCGACTGATGTTTTATTGTTGCTTAATTTCTATTCTGTATATTATTCTGCACTTCACTGAGATTTCTGTTTTACTATTGATTTCTTGATAGTTGAAAATGAGAGGGGTGGGGGTTTCTGATTTCAAGAATTTAAGATGAAAATCTCAATTTTTTTGTTCTATGTATTATTTTGCTGTGGATTGAGCTCTGGTGATGAGATTATTTGAAAATTATTGATTTGTTTGAACTCTATTGGGATACTACTTCGAACAATTTTGAATTCAAGTTAATTAAAAAGAGTCTTGTTTTGTGAAGTCTTATGATGATTTTTGAGAGGAGATCGAATGACTGTTATAATTATATCCGAAAGAAAGTAATAATATTTAAATTTTATTATTTTCCTTTTCCTATTTCTTAAAATGTCATGTTACTCTGTCGTTTCATTTTACGACTTTTATTTTAACAAGACATGAAGTTTAAGAAAGTATTCATTACTTTCTTCAACTTCATGCCTTGTTAAATTAAAACACATAAAATAAAACGACAGAATAACATGACATTCTAAGAATTAGGAAAAGGAAAACAATAAAATTTAAATATTATTACTTTCTTTCAAATATAATGATAACAATCATTCGATCTCCTCTCAAAAATCATCATAAGATTTTATAAAACAAGACCCTCTTTAATTAAATTGAAGTTAAAATTGTTCGAAATAGTATCCCAATAGATTTCAAACAAATCGACGATTTTCAAACAATCTCATTACCACAGCTCAATCCACAGAGATTTCTAGCAACCTTTCGATTTCTTGATGGTTGAAAATAGGAGGGGTGGGGGTGGGGATTTCCAATTTCAAGAATTTAAGATGGAGGAAGAATTACTCATGGAAAATCTCAATTTTTTTTCTAATAAGGATGAGTGAACCCACCCCTCTTCACCATTTTGATTAGAACCCTACAACTTTAGAGTTGGAGGTGGAGATGTGCACCTGATGTTCATTTGTTTCCTGTTTTGAAATGTATTTACTAGATTGATTATGTTTCTGCTTATTCTCTCCTTGCGTGTTTTCGTCCAACAATCTTAACACAAATTATGCCTTATGTTTCTCATACTCTGTTTTTGTCGTTTCTTGTTACCCTACTTCGTTTTTGGTATTTATCACATCACCTTTGAGGATTTTCGATTTCAAGAATTCGGATGAAAATCTCAATTTATTTTGTTTTGTGTATTATTTTGCACTTCAAGGAGATTTCATGTTGGTTTTACTATCAACTTTTGATGGTTGAAAATGATAGGGATGGGGATGGGGGTTTCAGATTTTAAGAATTACCCATGGATAATCTCTTTTTTTCTTCTTCTACTAAAGATGAATATACCCACCCGACAACTTTAAAGTTTGAGGTGGAGATGTGCACCCGGTGTGCTTCATCTATTTCCTGTTTTGAAATGCAATTTTCTCTCTTTGTGGGTTTTCGTCTAATCGTCTTAACACAAAAAAATTCCTCTGTTTGTCGTTTGTTATTACTCTGCTTTTACATTACCTTTAAATTTAATGTTTGAACCACAATTATGATTTGTTCAGAAGAATGGCTACAACATCAGCTTACCTGATTAAATATCAGAATATTAATACAAATTTCTAACAACTGAAAAATAAATTTGTGTGATATTGTATACTATTTGCATTCCTAGCACCCTTTCCTCATATACACATTCACTATTTTTGTATTGAATTTCTGATTTTCTTAAATTAAATGTAGTCATCGACATATCAGCCAGAAATCCCAACAAAGGATTATGTTGAAGTGGAACAGATGCCAGAACTAATCTTCTATGATCAGGCCCGTTGTGTATCTTTTTCTCCTTGTGTTGCATCTTATAACTTAGCAAAGCCATGATATATCAGCTGGACAGATGACAATGTTCTATATTTTACATTGATTGGAACACCTATCCATTCAAAGCATTGATGGACACTACTTTGAACTAAAGGATCACTCGCAACCCTTTGAGAATTGTTAAATATATCTCTTTCGTAGTCATCAGTCAGTCACCTATCCTAAATCAGTTAATGCTTTTCTATTTTGTTTTTCTAGATTTTTTAGTTTCAGAATGATTGGATGAATTGTTGTTAATAGTCATTTTCTAGACCTTCTCAAGTTGGGATTATTGCTTGTTAATACTCGTTTTCTAGACCTTCTCAAGTTGGGATTATTGCATCTTTTGTCTGTCTTTTATTTAAAAATAGTAACATGCACAGTCACATTCCCAACCTCCATGACCAGAGTGATCTCTACTCTTTTTATCATTTATTGATAGATTGGGAAAAAAGGGACTACGGTTGATTGAACCTTGCATCTAGAGAATATAAACTATACCTAGAGTGCGTGCAAAACTTATCCATCTTGTGCGAGGTAGAAAGAGTATTTCCAATAGGCCTCAAAAACAAGTTTGAAACAATACAAGAGTAAAGAACCAATGATGATAAGGAAAGTATCGAAACCAAAAGTAGCAGGATAAGAAAATGTAATACTATACAATATTTGTAGTATTAATAAGGAGATGAGGGAGCAGAAAAGGTGCTTCAACTAGAACCAAGTCCTTCCACAATAAAAGAAAGAAATTGATGAGGTACCGACAGGATGGAATGGAGCTGGCAATTTTTTCCTTCATTTCAATTGCAAGGGGGAGTACTTAACCTTCAATATAACCCAGACCAACAGAAATAGAATCAAATCACTCTTTAGTAGATTGTTCAATTATGAAAATCATAGATGGTCGAATCAATTTTGTGATTTTTCTATCTTTATTGATGTTTCCTTCTTGCTTTATTTCTATTCTGTGTATTATTTTACACTTTTAATATGAACCTTTGGTTTTTCTTGTAATATGAACCCCTCTTCACCCTTTTTGTATATTGAGGATTCGAACACTACAAATTTAGAGTTGGAGGTGGAGGGTGTTTGTGTAATGACCCAATTCATCAAGTAATGATGACACCTACTAAAACTCACGAGTAGGTAAGCCAACCCGTACCCAGAACGACAAGTAATTATTATAAAGGTAGAACTAACAGAAATAACACTAAAACGACAAAACGAGCGAAAGAAAGCCAACAACTATATACAAGAGAATTCCTCCCAAAACCAGGAAGTCACAAGTACAGAGCTGTCTAAAATGAAAGTACAACACCCAAAAGTGGACCACAAACAAAGCCTTCTCAAAAGCAAAAGACTAGCTAAATATGTACAAAAGGAGACAAGCTGATCTAGGATGTGAAGTGCTAACCCATATCTCTCATCCCAAAAGCTGCTGAAGATGGCACGAACAATCACTGCAGTATTAGGACATGCATCATGAAGTGTAACATCAGTACCAAAACAAAGGTACTCAGTAGGCCTCAAGACTGAGTGAGCAACAAAGGCAAAAACAATATGAAAAGATATAATCTAGTCACAAACAAAGGTCAAACTGGGTATGAAAGAAAGCACACGGGCATACTTAAAGTAAATCTAAGTACAACTAAACTAAACCTAACTGGACCCTGATACACTCAAATTACACCTCCCTAAAAAAGTATAAGTGATCGTTGTCAAATAAAGAACCCAACTTGTAGGTTGGGGTCGATCCCTCGAGGAATATGGTCTAGACTTAAACTTAACTAACAATTATATCCGTTTAGTCAAATTATTTTCAAGAAAAGTAAACATGGGGGATTTTGTAAGTAAGTAACAGATTTGAATGCTTAACTAACAAGTAATCAAGATTCAACCTTTGAGTTATCAATATGAAAAGGAAAATAGGGTATATGTGTTCCCCACAAGCTCTTAACGCAGTAATCCTAATAATAGTAATCCTTTCCTAGTGTTTAACATGCAAAATTTGTAAGTTAGGTATCCCTAAGTGATTGTTCCTCCAAGTATGGAATTTCACCACGCAACTTGGTCCGTCTATGGGTGTGTGCTTTACTAACCCCTTACCTTTACCCCAGATTATTCATCATATCAATGTAGTTTAGTTTTTACCCTCACTCCAATTGACATCAAACAATTAGATAGCATCCACTAAATCTCTGTTGTGTAATCCTTTTCTCATTCACTACCTCCTTGGTCCGGCAAGTAGAAAGGAGGCGAGTTCTAACATTTCCAACCGTTAAAAAGACATCTAAGTGAAAGGATTAACAATACATGCATAAACACTATTCAAGAATTACTTAATTATTATTCATACTTTGTTAATTGCTCATAGTTCCGACAACCCTAGTTGTGGATTTAGCTACTCATGCGTGAGAGTTCACAATTCATAATTGAGTTGAAAGAATTCATATACTTACAGTTAGAATAGATGAAACCCGAAATCTTGAATTGAATTTCAAAGTGAAAATTGTATAAAATGAAATCCGGAAATTTAATTACTAAAACTTTACAAATTAATTCCCAAAGAACAAAAACTAGAAGTTTACAATAATGTCTAACCCCCCAAAACAAGTATTACAACTCCTATTTATAGAAAACAAATCCTAACTTAAACAGGAAACAAAATAAGGAAATAAACTGCTCAGACGCAGTTTCTATTGACGCCTCGACCTACAGACCGTGGGTCGACCTACGGTCCGTACTTGGAAAAAATAATCAGGTACTGGAACTTCAACTTTTTGATCCGCAACAACGGATGTGCAGGATGACATGTGGTCGACCTACGGTCTGTCGATTGCTCCGTGGTTCCACACTTGGTCAGAATTCCCCGATCTTCCACCTACACTTTCCCACCTAAGGTCCATGGATTGGACTACGGTCTGTCCTGTTAGTCCGTGGTTTGAGTACTGAAACTCAACTTCCAGACCAGGACCTACGACTACCCATCCACGGCCCATCACTGGACCTACGGTCCGTGGTTGTCTCCGTCGTTAGCTACTTCTACAATTTTCAGCTCGCATCTTCATCAACCGCATCCAAGCCTATTTCCTGCAGGAATTACACCCAAAACATTATTTCAAATAACAAACTAATCCAAGACACACACAAACATTAAGTGAAATGCATTAAAAATACCGTAAACTCACGGTATTTCAACACCCTCAACTTAAACTTGTTATTTGTCCTCAAGCAACACACTAAAACTCTAAACGACACTTATGTAGAAGTCGACATACAAACTCAAGCAATCACATGACTTTCTCAATCAATTCCATTGCTTAGTGCAAATCTTTTCATCTAGACTCAACAAGCTAACTCATGCAGATCAAAACATGACATAGATCGACCAATAGAAACCAAAACATACACTTTTCACAATCACCAAGGTACCAATCTCCAACAATGTAACTAGTGCCCTCACTTCAAAAGAAATCCCTTTTCACACAATAGATCTGTTTTTCAAGTTTAAGAATTCATTCAACACTCACGCTCAGAAGTGACTTCAAGTACAGTTAGTGCTCAATACAATAGGCTTGCCCTTATTTTCACTGCATAGAATCTCCAAACTAGTCACTAGGATCACTATAGGACTTTTTTAGCTTGTAACGTAGGCTCAGGGTCAGGTAGGGTACATTTGGGTACTTTTTAGTGACTTTTTTGCCCTCATTGACATTACATTGGATTTTTAACTCTTTTCTCAACCACTTCTTGACATCTTTTTTTTTTACTCTTTCCCTTGACTCTCTTCAACACAGATGTGACTTTTGACTTTATCGCTCTTATTTTTCACTTTCTTCTCTTTCTTTTACTTTATCTTTCATTGTTTCTTTCATCACTTTTGTCATTCATCTTTTTGTTTATTTTTTAGTGCAGTCACATCTTTTTCTATCGTTTCTTTTGTTTTTCTTTCTTCTACACAAAACTCTTTTCATACCCTTTTTTTGGTTTCCTTTTTCATAGCCACCCTCAACTTATGTATTTTGCATGAGTTGAGCTGCACAATATCCGATGTCGGACCAGGGCCAAGCTCAAGGTAACTTTTTGAATTAGCCACCATCAACTTAGGCTTTAGGCCTTAGTCAAGGTGCACATGTCCAAGGAGGGACCGAGGCCAAGACAATTGTTTTAGGGAAGGTGAATTAGGTGTATTGAAAAAAATGGTATTTGTTAGGCTCAAACATTTGGATCAAAGGGAGAATTTATTTCTTGTGGTTGACTTTTAGGCTTAAGTGGACTTATTTGAGCAAGGGCCTATGATCATTTACCAACTTCTAGCCTAGATTATCTTAGCAGGACCAATGGGGCAAGTTCTAGATTGGCACATATGACATGAACATTCAAACTTTCTCACACACACTTGACACATTGTTTCATTATCGGATTATTGAATTACCCAGTTCAAGTTTTAGCTTAAGTCATGTTATCATACCGGTTCCTTATCATGTCATATGAAGATCCAACACTTTCAACTCATTCAGCCTATAGATCTAGCACATTTCAAAAAAAATTGGACAGGTATCAATTTCATGCTTTTTATGCCATCATGCTGTCATTCTTCTACTTACTTCTACACATACAATCCTAGACATGCCGGTTCAACATAAAAGTAAACAGTCTCTTGGGGGAAAAGAACACAAGAAAGAAAACCCCAAAGGAGGATTATGAGTTGGGTTACGCAGACTTCACTCTATCACTCACTATCCATTTACCCCAACCCCAACAAAATAAGGTGCAATTGCCCTCAATGCACAAAAATCAAAAGTAAAGCTTAGGGTGAAGCAAACCTGTGGTGCAAATACGTTGAAGACCCATCAAGAAGCGAAAGGGTTCAGTTTCCCAGAACCCGCTGGATCAACACTCGGGACGCCATCAGTAGCACCCACACCAACTCTGAGAGCACCATCAGTAGTGCTCGATATGCCAGATTGGCCTACATCCACCTCACGTACCCGCTGTTTCCTCGTCTCCTCATCAATAATCGACTACCGCTGTGCTGCCTCTATATGCTGGCGCTCCTTCTTCCTTGCTCGTCGAACCTCCTCAGTATCGGAAGTATGATCAAAACGGGGTGCTTCCCAGCAACACAGGAAGAGTCTAGTGGTGGCATAACATCGCCAAATAGGGAAGTCATCACTACCTCATCCTCATCTGCCGCTGGGGCAACCTCTGGTGCAATATCAGAAGGGGCTAGAAGAGCATCATCATCAGCACAAAGGCTTGCCAACTCCGTCTGGAAAGTTGTCATATCTATGGTAGGGGGACGCCTCTCCAAGACTCTCAACTCGAAAGAATCCAGGCTCTTATGTACGGCCTGAATCTTCCGATCCATCATCTGCTACATCCTTGCCTCAGACTCCATAATAGAACGCTGCATCCATGGCCTCATATGCTGCAGCAAGGTGACCATCTGGCTCACCAACTCCTGGACTCGGGCCAGAGGAACGACAGTGGACCCTGAAGAGATAGTGGATCGGGATGAACTCGGGGCCTGACTAGTGGTCGTAGAATGTGGAGCTTGGGTATCTTATGTAGGGGCTGGAATGCTAGTGTCATCAGCCTGGATATGCTTCACATCAGCAGCAAGATCAGCACCAAAGGGCGGTACGTCAACCTGTGGCTCCCTCTATGGAGCCACAGGTTGACAGAAGGGGCTAGAAGAGCATCAACATCAGCACGAAGGCTTGCCAACTTCGTCTGGAAAGTTTTCACATCACTGGTAGGCGGACGCCTCTCCAAGACTCTCAACTCGAAATAATCCAGGCTCTTATGAACGACCTAAATCTTTCGATCCATCATCTGCTCCATCCTTGCCTCAGACTCCTCAATAGAACGCTGCATCTATGGCCTCATATGCTGCAGCAAGGTGACCATCTGGCTCACCAATTTCTGGACTCGAGCCAGAGGAACGACAGTGGACCCTGAAGAGAGAGTGGATCGGGATGAGCTCGGGGCCTGACTAGTGGCCATAGAAGGTGGAGCCTGGGCATCTTCTGTAGGGGCTAGAATGCTAGTGTCATCAGCCTGGATATGCTCCACATCAGCAGCAAGATCAGCACCCAAGGGCGGTACGTCAACCTGTGGCTCCCTCTGTGGTGCAGCAAGATTGGCATTATCTCGAATGAGGCGATGTACATTATCTTGGTCGCCTCGAGCAACCTGTCACAATACAAAATAGGCACTCAAGCCTCCCTGCAGAGATGGAATATAAGACACGGGAAGGGCAAAATAGTGGTGGTCTTGAAGGGCCTCTCATGGATCTCAACGATCAGGATGCGGGAGAAATCAATGTCCAAACCCGCCATAAGAGCTCATATCATCACGACTCGATCCCAAGTGACAATATTGTCCGCCTGAGTAGGGGACAGTCTAGTACGAACCACATGCCAGAAAAACTTTGCCATGAAGCTCAGAGATGCCTTTATGATAGGCAATGTCATGTTCCTCACCTATGATAGGATATCCACCGTATAAGTGTCTCCCTCTGCTCATCATCCCTCTGAAATTCCCTGCTTTGAACAATGCCCATCCTGTATTCATACTCGATGTAATAATAGACAAAGTGTGGGCTGGGCCATAGATGAACCGGCGGATAGTAGTCTCAGAGATGTCCATGGGGAAATTCCACACCAAGGTAGTTTGGAGTGGGGGCTGAGAGACGGGCTTGGCCCGTTTAGATATGGAGTTACGGACGGTGGCAGCATAAGAGGCATAAAACTCTCTAGTCATCTCCTCGTTGTAGTTCTCGGGGCTCCGTGGCATCCACTCACATTTGTGCCTACGGAATAGCTCCACAATAACGGGTGTGGTGCGGAGGCTTCCTATAAGAACTCGGCGTTCCTCTGTAATAATCTTGGCCATCTTCTGATGCTCATTTAGAATTTGGGAATCAGAGTATTTGGTACTGGCCCTCAACACACCATCTGTTCGGCTCCGTGGCAATAGGGGCAGGCTCAGATCTGGGAGGTACTGGGATGTCTCCTGAGCTATCGGCATCAGATGATGAAACGGGACTGCCGCTAGAACAAGAGCTGGACTGCGACTCTCCTGAATGTGTGGCCTGATACGCTCAAATTACACCTCTCTAAAGAAGTATAAGAGATTGTTATCAAGTAAAGAACCCAACTTGTAGGTTGGGGTCGATCCCACGAGGAAAATGGTTTAGACTTAAACTTAACTCACTATTATATCCGTTTAGTCAAATTTTTTCCGAGACAAGTAAATAAAGGGGGGATTTTTTAAGGAAGTATCAGATTGTTAATTAAGTAACAAGTAAGCAAGATTCAACTTTGTTGTTATCAATGTGAGAAAGAAATTAGGGTATATGTGTTCCCCATAAGCTCTTAACGCGGTAATCCTAATAATAGTAATCCTTTCCTAGTGTTTTACATGCAAAGTTGGTAAGTTATGTATCCCTTAGTGATTGGTCCT
>JAJONR010010882.1:0-12347 GCA_029582245.1 Solanum etuberosum | reverse complement strand
AATCTGTAGTCTTGACAGCCAAAAAGTGAGCGGACTTAGTAACTCTGTCTACTATTACCCAAATGGAATCATGTTGTCTGCGAGTACGAGGTAAACCTATAATGAAGTCCATGTTGATCACTTCCCACTTCCATGTAGGAATGTTAATCTCTTGAGTCATACCTCCTGGTTTCTGATGTTCTACCTTCACCTGCTGACAATTCGGGCACTTAGCCACAAAATCTGCTATATCCCTCTTCATGCCATTCCACCAAAAGACTTCCCGTAGATCACGGTACATCTTAGTGGCACCTGGATGAATAGAATACCTGGAATTATGGACTTCTGTAAGGATCTGCTGTCTCAACTCACCCACCTTAGGAACACATAAACGACCCTGGTAGCGAAGCACAGCATGTCCCCCTTGGGAGAAAACCTCAACTTTCTGCTGGTGAACTGCACCTTTCAACTGAAGCAATATAGGGTCACTGTCTTGTTTCTCCTTAACCTCCGCTACCAATGAAGATTCTGACCCATTCTGAACTGTTACACCAACATCTGAGATGTTCATAAGGTAAACTCCTAGGTGAGCAAGCCGGTGAACATCCTTCACTAATTCCTTCCTTTCTTCCTCAACATGCGCTACACTATCCATAGATAGTCTACTAAGAGCATCAGCTACAACATTGGCCTTACCAGGATGGTAAAACACATTCATATCATAGTCCTTGAGGAATTCCAGCCATCTCCTCTGACGAAGATTCAACTCTTTCTGGGTGAACACATACTAGAGGCTCTTATGATCTGTGAACACATCTACGTGAACACCATACAAGTAATGTCTCCAAATATTTAGGGCAAAAACCACAACTGCAAGCTCGAGGTCATGAGTCGGGTAGTTCTTCTCATGCACCTTAAGTTGTCTAGAAGCATAAACTATAACCTTACATCGCTGCATCAACACACAACCTATGCTGACTTTGGATGCATCGCAATAGATCACATAACCGTCTGAACCCTCTGGTAGAATCAAAACAGGAGTTGTAGTCAACCTATTTTTCAATTTTGAGAAGCTCTTCTCACACTCATCTGACCACTGAAACTTAACCTTTTTTTTAGTCAACTTAGTCAATGGAGAAGCTATGGATGAAAATCCTTCCATGAACCTTTTGTAATAAACGGCTAGACCCATGAAACTTCTGATATCTGTAGGAGAGGTGGGTCTGGGCCATTGCTTTACTGCCTCTATTTTCTGAGAATCCACTCGGACCCCTTCGCTAGATACTATATGACCAAGGAAAGCAACAGATTGCAACCAAAACTCACATTTGCTAAACTTAGAAAATAACTAGCGATCTTTGAGAGTTTGAAGGACAACCCTCAAATGAGTTGCATGTTCTTCCTCAATCCTAGAGTAAATGAGAATATCATCAATAAAGACGATAACGAATAAGTCCAAATACTGCTTGAATACCCTGTTCATTAAATCCATGAAAGCTGCAGGAGCATTGGTTAGTCCAAATGACATAACTACAAATTCATAATGACCATATCGAGTTTTCAAGGCTATTTTCGTGATGTCACTATCTCTGACTCTTAGCTGATGATAATCGGATCTGAGGTTTATTTTTGAAAAGTGACTAGCACCCTGAAGTTGGTCAAACAAGTCATCAATCCTGGGGATAGGGTACTTATTTTTAATTGTGACTTTGTTTAACTGTCGATAGTTAATGCACATCTTGATAGAACCATCTTTCTAACACTGGTGCACCCCATGGTGAAATACAAGGTCTGATGAAGCCCGTATCTAGAAGGTCTTTTAACTGATCTTTCAATTCCTTAAGCTCAGCTGGACCCATTCTATAAGGAGGAATAGAAATAGACTGGGTATCTAGAAGGAGATCAATTCTGAAGTCTATTTCCCTTTCGGGAGGAATTCTGAAAAGATCTTCTAGAAACACTTCTGGAAACTCATTTACTACTGGAATTGACTCAAGAGTTGGGGTTTTAGAGCTGGAATCCTTAACCAGAACTAAATGATAGATATACCCCTTGAAAATCATCTTTCTGGCCTTAAGGTAAGAAATGAATCGACACATAGGCACTGAGCTACTACCCTTACATTCTAAGACTGGTTCTCTTGGAAACTGAAATCGAACAACCCTGGTTCTACAATCGACTGAGGCATAACAGGAATGTAACCAATCCATGCCTAGAATGATATCAAAGTCTACCATTTCTAACTCTACAAGATCTGCTGAGGTGACTTTCTGAGAGACTGAGACAGGGCAATTTTTGTACACCCTTCTAGCTATAACTGGGTCACCTACTGGAGTAGAGACTGAAAAGGGTTCTGAAAGAGTTTCTGGACTGACACCGAAGTTCACTGCTATATAAGAAGTTACAAAAGAAAGAGTAGCCCCTGGATCTAACAAAGCATAAACATCCAAATGAAAGACTCGTAATGTACCATTGACTACATCAGGAGAAGCTTCCTGGTCCTGGCGAGCCTGAAGAGCATACAACCTGTTCTGGCGCTGACTGCCACCTGTATTAGATAAAGTACCATGTTGAGTTGGGCGACCTGCTGGTGCTGCTGGAGCTGTAGACTGAGCCCTACTATTGTTACCTCCTTGCCCCTGTTTGGCAGAAGGGCAATCCCTCAATCTATGGCCAGACTGACCACATCCAAAACACCCTTCCTTCCCTGCAAGACACTCGCCCGGATGGTTCTTACCACATTTTGGACAAGTTGGGTAGGTTCTGCTACCTGAAACACTCCCCTGAGACTTAGAGCCTGGTGCCCTATTCTTCCGATCTTATCTAAACCTAGGGGATGGAGCACTAGCTGATGAAGGTGCTGGAGCTGAAGATCATTGCTGAAGCTGCGAGCGATTTCCACCACCCGATTTCTGCTGAGAGTACTCATAGTTACCTGTCTTAGCCTTTTTCTTGTCCTTAGCTAGTTCTCTAAGCTTATCTCTCTCAACCTGCTGAGCATGAGTCAGGAGCCTAGAGATGTTTATATCCTCTAACAACATAGCATTTTTGCACTCTGTTTTTACCAAATCAGACACTCTATATAGAAACTTACTCATTTGTGCCCTCGAATCAGCAACCATATGAGGATCATACCTGGAGAGTTGGGTGAACTTGAGTCCGTACTCTTGGACTGACATTGTACCTTGCCTCAAATGCATGAATTCCTAAGCCTTAGCCTCCCTCAACTATCTCGGAAAGAACCTGTCCAAAAAAGTTCCAGTAAAGCATTCCCAAGTCACAGGAGCTGCATCAGTACCCCTGTTTTCCTTCCATTTAGTGAACCAAATGTGAGCTACATCCTTGAGCTGGTAGGATGCCAACTCTACCCTATCATTCTCAGTTACCTACATCACTCCAAAGATCTTCTTAACTTCATCGATAAAATTATGTGGGTCCTCACCAACCTGCGACCCTAGAAACTCTAGTGGGTTCATCCGAATGAAATCACGAACCCTGGCTGCAGCTGACCCATTATTAGCATTGGGAGGAACTGGGGCCTATTGATTGTTCTGGTTAGTCACACTCTGAGCTAAAAGCTGAATCATTTTTCAAAACTCTATATTCGAAACCTCTTAATCTGGGACTGGAGGAGCTTCATTAGCATTCCTTGTGTTAGCTCTACGAGGAGACATGATCTTAAACGCATAACGATGAGTTAGAAGAAGATCATACCCACGCACGATAAGAATAACAAAGAAAGTGAAGTTTTTCCTAAAATACTTCGTAGCCTCCCTCTCATTAGATGTGGTGCACTTCACACCCATGAAAAACACTTTACTTAGTGCGGCTTCCAGACATCCTAGGAAACTTAAACCTAATGCTCTGATACCAAGTTTTTCAAGCCCCGAGGCTACCCCCTTGGCGTAAACACGGGACCTAGGATCACGAGAGACCCTAAGCTGACCCTGAGCTGGCATATCATAAGCATACTTAAAAGAAATACTGTGTGGAAGCTTAAAACATGAGATAACTAAATGATGGGGAATACCCAATCTGAGTCTGAATATATGAAATACTGAGAGTTTAGTGATACTGAACAATCACTCAAAAGCTAAGGCTGAATCTAAACTATGTCTGAAAAAGCCTCTACTAACTAAGGTTATTGGGACATACCCCCAGCTAACTCTAGAAAAATTGAAAACTAAAAGAAAAGACTGAATATGAAAAACATGTCTATTATCCTCAAAGTATGAGGACTCACCACTGAAGCTGCTGAACTGGAGATCAGGAATCGATCTATGCGTGATCTGGATGCTGAGAACCTGAACCTACATCACGAGAAGATGTAGCGCAGAGTATGCGTCAGTACTTGAAAGGTACTAAGCATGTAGGATATGATAAATCTGAACAAGCATATAACTAAAGTAAAGCATACTGAGCAATAATAAAATCTGAACATGATGAATATACTGAAAAGATACTGAATCTGAACTAAACTGAATGCAATGACCAAGTATATAACATGCTGAAACTGAATACTGAAATATAACTGGAACCTGGTCAAGTGCACTAGAGTCTGACTGTGGGAGCTACTAATAACCAACATAAAACCATGTGAGCTAAACGTGGAGTCCGATGTATACGCCCCATCGAGAGGACCCAATATACCTTGCTAAGGGTATAGAGGTATGACTGGCGTGATCACTAAATGTAATGCCCACAGAGGGGACTTATAAACCTACGGGGGCACATAGTTCTGGGACTATTCGGGTACGCTGAACCTTAGTCCACTCAGTCTAAGCCTACTCCCAAATAGAAATATGAACAATGTAACATAATTGAATTATACTGGATAGCTCATTATTCTGACATGCTAACTGAGAATGCGACATTTATAACTGACCATGAGACATTCGAAATCTGAGGCATGTATATATGTTTAAACTGACCTAGCTAGTGTAATTCATGAACTAAATGAATTTACACCACTACGGTTCTAAATTTCATGTAAGGAACTAAGCAACAATATGATAATCTGATTTGGACTATTCTAACAGCTAAAACCCAACAATTTCTACATTCAAGAAAACCCTAGATCTAGATAATATGAAGGGAATCAAGATTCTGATTGAAATCTAGGGACCTAATGGGTGAAAGGAACCCAATAGTGAAATCCCACATACCTGGTGACGAATTTCATGGAGAAATCTTTCGATTTCGGGGCTGGAACTGAAGAAACCTTGTTGCGTTCTTAGAGAGGGTTTTATCGACTCTTTCTCCTTTCTGCGTTCTAAGTTTTATGAATTTTGATGAATGATTGACTTGGGTAAGTTCTAATTTAGTTACTAGGCTAAAACTGACCAAAATCACGTAGTTTAGGGGTTAAACGACGTAGTTTAGGGGGCCAACGCATAGGGAAAAGACCAAAACGACCCCAACTTAAAAGTTGTCGGGGCCACCGACGGTCCGTCCTAGCAACCGTCGACGGGGGTTCTGGGACTGGAATCTGAGGGGTCTGAACCATGGCATGGACCACGAACCGTGGTCTGACCTACGGTCCGTAGGTCCTGGAGTAGGTCCAGACTCAACTGATTTTTTTCTGTGGATTCTGGAGGGGGTTGCAGGTGGCCAACCACGGACCCCACCTACGGTCCGTGGGTCACCCTACGGTCCGTAGGTGACACCCGTCGGTGGCACCTGCAACTTCTGAAATTCTGCTAGTTTAGTCTTTTTAGGATACGGGGTGTTACAGATGGGTGTCCGTAGGTCATGGTCTGGTAGTTATTGTTAGGGGTAGTTGGGTCTTTTTCTAATTAATTAACTCCTATACTACGTCGTTTTACCCTTCACTAAGACCCATATATAAGTATTTTCAACCCCAAATTAACCCATTCACTTCATTCTTCCAAAATCACAAAAGAAGATCAATTCTCCTCTCCAAAATATTTCTCTCTCTAGAAACTTAAAGAAGAAGAAGGATTCAACCTAGGGTTTCAAGTCAACTCTCAATTCCTCCATTGAAGGCTAGTATTTGGATTCAAGGTATGATAGTTTTCATCCATGGATTCCCTCCATCCATGGAGTTCCCAAATTCCTCTATTTCAAAAGGTAGAAATCCCCAATTGAGTTAGGGTTTTCTTCAATTGTCATGAGTTCTTTTCATTATTGATTTAAATGATTGAATTTTGATCTCTTATGCTTGAATTGATGAAATATTATGATTTTATGATGATTCCCCCCATGAACCCAAGTAATCCCCATGTTTTCAAGTTATGAATCATATGATGTGGGATTTTGATCTTAAAGGAAGAGTTTTATGAAATTAAGCATGTATTGCTAGCTTTACATGAATTTATGATGAAATTCATATATAACCCATATTTTCTAAGTGTTGAAGATTGAAATTGGGTTTTGAACCTCAAGAGGTGAATTATGGACTTATGCATTTTCCTATGACATCTATGCAAATGTTTTAAGGATGCTTTGAGAGTAAAGTATCAATGATGATGATCATGATGTGTTATTGAAAGGATTTTTTTCATGTACACATAAGAGTAAGATGTGAAAGGTTTTCTCACATAGAAAGGATTTTTAGGTTGAAAGGTTTTCTCACCTAATTGAATCAAAGAGTAAGAGCTATCCTAATGAAACTAGCTTGGATTGGTTATCCTAGGATACCTTTCCATGGATTATGACTTAGCTTGGATTGACAAGATGATGTGCCTTTACATGGATAATAATAACAAGAAGAATTTACTATTCTGTGGGATTTATGCCGAGAGGATATTGAGATGGAAGCTCTCCCGTTAGTAGAGGTCGGGTTACTAGAAGCAATCTTCTTATCCCTTACCTATGTGCCCCCATAGGATGATTGTATCAGATAGACATTAGCTAGTGGATCCACTTTAGCTTAGATTTAAGGTCCTTACCTTGGCAAGTAACAACCATTTTCGGTGTGGGAGACATCGGGGGATCATGTTATAGCTCACATGGTCTCTATGTCGTTTAAGGCTAATCCCCCACATTAATAATGAACTAAGGTTACTTCAAGAAATATCGCATATGAGTTCAAAGGTTTTAAAGATGATGTTATCTTGCATTGACCATGGTCTTATGACTTATGTTTTCTTACTCTCTTATATCATGTTTTAGCTTGGTCAATTGCATGTCATGAAATGAAATGTCCTTTTTAGCATGTTTTAAATGTTTTATGCATGGCTATCATACTTGGTACATTGTTTTGTACTAACGCATACTCTTGCCTACATTTCCCCAAATGTAGGGTCCGACAGTTAGGGTCATCAGCTTCGTGGCTAGTGGTTGAGTTCGATATTTCCGAGCTTTGGTGAGTCCTCATCCTTCGAGGACGGACTTTTATTGTTTTCAGCTTCCTTCATGTAGTTCTCTTTTGAACATGATGTATGGGATAGACCCAATTTCATTCTATTGTATTAGATGGCTATGATGAGACAAGTGTTCTAGACTTCGCTTTTTCTTTTATAAAAACTATTGGACTTGGACTATTGTTTTACTCTTATTGTTCTATTTCTTATGTTATGAGAACTAAGTGTCTTGTATGGAGTCCTTCGGAGTTCTATACGCCATGTTACATATAGGAGGTACCCCTGGGTCGTGACATAAATAGTCTGACATGACTTGAATAAAATGATTTGAAATTGATAAACCTTTTCAATACCGGCGATTTTAGTAAGTTTCATGATTTACTCTGTCATTGAATTTTAATTGTTTTACAGTAAGTTGCATGTATTATTTTAGATGAATTTTTGTCCCAAGGCACTCAGTGAGTACCCAATACTCAGGCATACCATCATTGTGTTTGGTGATATGTTAGGTATAGGAGAGGAGAAAATTTCTAAGGATCGCATTGCGCATGCTTAGGAGGGACTTGCATTCAGATAAACTATTGGTGAGCCCACATTCTTACTCATGAGACTCCCTACTTTTCTGCTTTATTAAATTTTTGAGTTTCGTCTGGAGTTAGAAATTAATCTTTAATAGAGACTTCATAGATAGATATTGTGTTGTGGTTACTAAGTGAGTCATTGCTTGCCATGTGAGACATACTACTTCGCTAAGTTGATTATATATTACAACTTTTGCTTTATATTAATATAATTATTTCTTTTAATAATTTGTCTTAATGATGCATAAATTGGCTAATAACCCTAAGTAATTAGTAGGGAAATCGAATGACTGACATATCTATAAGGTGCTTCCGATGTGATTTTTAGAGCGTTGAACGCTTATTTTGTCAGGGTTAGGTTTGAAGTGTGACAAACTTGGTATCATATCTTAGGATTAGGAGTCTAGAATCTATCTGTGGAGTTGTGTCTAGTGGAGTCGTCCTCTTAAATCATGATCACATGTATGACTAAAATACTCCAACGACATAAATATATGTTTCTCATTCTCTTGATTCTAGATTCTAAATGTTGAAATCTGGTGGAGTGACCGACTCCAAACTGATAGATGAAGGTTGTACTAATTTGATGAACAGACATGCATATTAAGACATGGAAATAACTGAAAGACATGAATCTGAATAGAGTACTATGGAGGAACTATTACCTCACGCAGGAACTGAACTGGTGAAAGAGGTGGGGGTATTCGGCCATCTTCCTCAATTAACTGATTCATCCAAAGAACTTTCACTGAAGCAACTTCCTTGTTCCTCAACTTACGATCCTAACGGTCAAAAATCTCAACTGAAACCTCTTTGTAAAAGAGATTATCCTTCACACCAACATTTTTTAAGGGCACAACTAAAATCGGATCACCAATGCATTTCTTCAATAGGGACACATGAAACACTTGACTGAACATTCCTTTCTTACCAAACCTCATCATCCCTTTCATGGACGATATTTTCAAATATACTCAATTATTAATGGCAAACTCGAACCAACATAACAAGGACTAAACTTTCATTTCTTATCAAACCTCATCACCCCTTTATTTTCTTACCGAAATTCACACGTGATTTTTCATTTTAACTTCTTTAATTCAATGCCTCATTTGAGTTTTAAATATCTCCCTTGTAGATCTATTTGCTTATCATTATTTGAGTTTCTTATTTTCATTTAATTTTTAGTGTAAAATATGAGAAATAAAAAAGAAAAAAGAAAAAAAAATCTAAACTTTGTATAACTATATTGTAATTTATTTTTTGTATCTATAAAAAAATTTGGAGTGTGTGATAAATTTTATAAGAAATTAAGTGAATAAATTTAACATCGAAAGAATAAATTCAAAAAATTGTTTATAAAAAAATAAAAAATCTAACCCATTAGACTAAAAGGGTATATTGAATCATTTGTGTAACTATAGAGGTATGTAAATGTGAATCACTTTTATAACAAGGAATATATCAATTCTAAATCGCCGCATAGTTGAAGAGTATATCAGAACACCTTTTAAAGCAGGATTTTCATCTCTCTCTAGCAAATAGACACCATTTAGCTGGACCACCACGAGAAGAAAAATTAAAGGAGATAAAAGAGACATTCTATGAACGTTTCTTGAATTCATGTAGCTTTGTATGCCTCTTAGCGTACATTAATAGCAGGCATTTGGCATTATTTACTTTAGTCAGCTATAGTTTATACCAAGTACAAATGAAACTTTTAATGTTGCCCCAGTTGCCTTGCTCTGCCCTCAGTTCACTAATTGGCATTTACGCTTCATTTGCTGCCTGTAAAGCTTGTCAGACCTTCCATGCTCTCCCCATTCCTGTAGTTGTAGACAAGAAATTGCCGCTTGAAGATGCATTAACAAAGCTTTAAGAATCCTAACTACTCCAAAGAAATTGAAGAATTAGAATGTCTACAGCAAATTGTACCCAACATAGTTAGTCGATAGACTCAATTGAGAACATGGCTACGGTTTATGCAAGCATTGAACATGTGATGAACTTGTTTGCTTAAGCAATGAAATTGTGACTAATTTCTTTTGACACTCCAAATAATGTGTTCTACTTCACAAAATTACTACCAAATCTCTGAAGTTACGAGGAAATTGTGAATTTGAGCTGTTCTTTTGGTCCTTGCTGCCGTGACTACAGCAGAGAAAGGCCAGAAGACATTGGAATTGTAGGGCTTGGTGGAGAGACAATACAGCAAGAATACAAGAGTAGGCAGTATTTTGATAACTATTCTCTTCATCCATGTACCCTTGATTTTCTGAAGTTACTACAGCCAAACACCATGAAGAAACATACAATATGAGGTTCCATGCCGAAAAATTTTACTATGTATGAGGTATAACTAGTACAAGTTGTATGAGGGTATTATTTTACTATTTATATTCTAACCTAGGAATCCGTGCTCCATTTTTCTTTTTTGCCTTTTATTTCTCTTTCATGCCCTTTTCTTTCCTCTTTTTTCTTATTTCTGTTTTTTTTTCCTAAATCTATTTTGAAATTAATTTAATTATTGGTGTATATGAAATAATTTATTTTAGCAATTTTTTTATCATTTTTATCAACAAATAACTGCATAGATATTAATAGTCAAATTTAAAAATTTAAAATATAATTAATAAGACTAAAAATGCAATTAAATCTATATATAAGACTTGCAAAAAAAATAGTGAAACAACTGTTATTAAAATTGCACATTAAAAATTAAGGGGTTATGGACATAGAAAACATAGTTATGGTTACTATTATTTGGCATTTGGCTATATAATTCAAATATATATTTTTTACTACTTGAAATAAACGGAATTAGAGTTGAACCTAGAGTCATGTTTTATTTTTGCAAAACAAAATATTCGAAATGATATTCATGTTTGGATGTACTTAAATACAATTTTAAAAATGAAAAGTGAGTTGAAAAATCAGATTATACTAACATGTTTTTCAGATTTGAAATATACGTTCGAGTTGAAAAAGTTTTATTTCAAATTTTCATTATTAAACATCAATTTTCAAATTAAGTGAAAAATTATTATTCTTTTAAGAAATAATTCTTATGTTTGAATGAGTAATAAAAGTAGAAGTTAAAAAAATATGAAATATGAAATATGAAATATGAAGATAAAAAATTTTAAAGTACGATAAATGAAAAATGAGAGAAAAATAATAATTTTAGTGGTCAATTTTCATGACATAAGTGACAATTCAAAGAATTAACTTGAACTTTTTAATACTCTTAACCTTTAATTATTTAGATAAAAATAATAATTCTTAAGAAATAAAATAATTTCATATATACAAACTAAGGGATTAATTATATTGGTTTCAAAAAGATTTAGAAAAAACATAAAATGAGAAAAGAGAGGAAAGAGGAGTAGGAAAGAGAAATAAAAGGCAAAGAAGAAAAATATAATGTGGATCCCATGAGTCAGAATATAAATTAATAAAATAATCCCCTCATACAACTAATACTAGTTGTGCCTTATCCATAATAAAAAAATTCAAACAATCAAATGTTAAGAAATTGAAATGTTATATGACCAAAGTAACCAAACCATGCAGTGGACGGCTATGCACCGGGAGGTAAAACAGCAGAGCACAGTGACAGGAATATAAGCGAAAAAACTAAAGAAAAAATAGGAGCAGAAATTGACTATGGCACTATTGAACGATTCAAGGGAAAGTGATCATTGACAACATTATCCTTCTTTTATCTATTTTATTAGCTATTTTTGAGTCAATCCCATAACTTTCGTCTTAATTTCTAATGTTTTCTGTTAAAAGCATGGTCTCTCTAGTCTCTCCCCTAAAAAAATATATTTTGCACATGCATCAAAACTGAACATAAATCTGGTTCTACAATTTCAATAGTCATGGCAGTCATGCATCACTAGAACACAAGATAACTTGCATGTGTCCAAACCATAGCGAAAAACACATGAAGGTCAAATGCTAAAAAAGCCAAACTATAGAATTAGAATGTTCATGTTTGCATTTATCTATTAAAACTTGATAAGAGTATCATACCATTGTCCAAGTTCTTTAATCCTGTGCTTCCTTCAAAAACTGCACATGTAAAAATTGAAGGACACGGCCTCAAGCATCATCACTTGCCCATTTTGGTGAACGTTGTGACTTTGTCGTGTAGTTATCATTCCTTCTTTTGATGAAGACCTGCTGTCATCTTTTGTAACTAGCAAAGCATAAAAACACTTCTTATAATTATAAACGAAGGACTAATTTAAAAATTAGGATCACAAAGGAGGAAAACCTTCGACCTTCATCTCCTGCTTGGTATCTAAGTGAAGATTGGGTATCCTGATTTTTATCTAAACTGTCCTGATCCCCCTTTGATACAGTGGACATCTCTACAGAGGAAGATGCTTCTTCTGCACATTCAGAATAGTTAAACGATCCTGTCCTGTCCTTCACTTCTGGAGTTTTTTCTTTT
>JAJONR010010881.1:0-19817 GCA_029582245.1 Solanum etuberosum | reverse complement strand
TTTTTTTTTAAATTTTTTTTATAATTAATCCAAGTCAAAACAATATCCTTCTTCATGAAAAACCGCCTTCCTCCACCTCCACCCCCACCCCCACCCCCACTCCCACCTCCCACACAAAAAAAAAAAAAAACTAGAGCAAATACAAAAAAAACCTATTCTACTAGAGGTTTTTCTAAAAAAATTGAGGTCTTCAAGAAGTATATTACTTTAGTTTGGATAAATTATAGGAAAAAATTTAATAGAAATGGGGAATGTATTTCATCTAATAAGTAAATGATACATAGTAAATATTTTTTTTAAAATAAAATAAAGAGATGGATGTTAGTTTCATGGTTATAAGTGAGTCAAAAATGTGAATGAAAAGTATTTCTAGACCAACGGAGACGAGCCTAAAATACCTTTCAAGTATAGGAAATAGAACAAAAATATCCTTCTTCCACCTTTGAACTCCAAAATACCCTTCCATCCATCTATATTACCCTTTCAGATTCTTTAAGAGTGATAATTAATTCTTTCATTGATGACGTGACAAATTTTAATTGGCTGAAATTAAATATTTACGTTTTTTTTTTTTTGTAATTTGACTCACAAAAGTAATTTTTTTAAAAAAATTAGCCAAATACAATTTATTTATGCCTATTTCTTATTTGCTTGCATTGGCGATTACTTTTGAAATTCCTCGCTTGAAAATGCCTATTCAAGCTTATTACTCGGCTTTACAGTTATATGTTATTGATACTATTATTTTGCCATTTAGAAAACATATAGTAATTCCTAATAGAGGAGAAAAGATAAGACTTGACAAAACAAAATTACTAAAAGTTTTAACTAGAGACAGGTCTCTTGAAAATAAGTAGTGATTCGAGATTCTCCATCGCTCTTTTTAGTGAAAAGAAATAGAGCGGAAATGAAGTGAGTTCAAGCCGAGCCAAATTGAGAGAAGTGAGATCAGAATTTAGTTCATATGTTGCAATGGATGTTTCCAGTAGTAATGGTTTGATAGGCTTCACGTGCTACGTATGATTAGAAAATAGTTGATTTTTAACATTAGACCAATTGTTGGATGTATATTTCTCATTTCACAGATGTTTGTTGTTACAAAGATAGTGAAGGATGAAATTTATGCTTCGGATATGATTTAGGGATGTTTTTGGATAAAAAACTCTCTGAATATTGGATCAATGGTAATGACATATATGCAATACTCTTATGTTAAGGAAACATATATTGTTAAGCAAAGGTCACTCTTGCTATTTGAGAACCCAAAATAATATAACTGATATACATATATATTTGTATATCTGGCGAGCGAGATTGGAAGAGGGACGAGAGAGGCGAGTGAGATTGGGAGAGGGACGAGAGAGGCAAGCGAAATAGGGAGAGGGAGGAGAGAGGCGAGCGTGAGAGGGCAGAGAGTGGAGAGAAGCTAATTGTATTTGTATATCTGTCATATAATTGTATATGTATATGTATAATTTGTATATGTATAAAAGAGGGGAGAGGAGAGAGGCGAAAGGTGAGAGAGAGAGAGAGGAAAAAAGGAGAGAGGCGACGTAATTATAGCTAAAATTAAGCTGTGAGCCGTAATTAATTCAAACTATAGCTATATTAGCTAATTAACTAGTATATGTTTGTTTATCCACGCAATTTCTCCTTCTTTATATTATCTTTCCTAATAAGCAAAAAATTATTGAATTGCATATTACACTATCACAAAGTAATTTCAATAGAATACAATATTTATTGATCAAACTTTAATTCAATAAAAAATAAAATTAGCATAAATTATAGTGTATTAGTCTTTAATATAATTCTCGGATAATCTTCTCATATTAAACTTGCATTTCTTGAATATATGAGAAAACGAACCAAGATTGTCACTTTGAGCCATTATTGTTCAATTTAATTGGTAAATAAAGTTGATCAAAAATAATGAATTTGATGAATTAAATGGTAAAGTAGGAATTGATCGATTTGAAGTAATATAAATTTGTGAGTCAATTTTTATATTTGAAATTCTCAAATTAAGTTTTTTAGAGAATTTAAATTTTTATCTCATAATATAAAATAATGAGATGAAAAGTTGTCAGCTGTGTGAAAGAGGTAAAATATGGACCATTTTTCCTTTGTCCTTTCGTTTCTTAAAAGGTTAGGCAATAAAAAATCTAAACTTTACTACTTTTAGCTTCGTAGTATAGAGAAGTTGTACAAAATAAGGAAATATTAATACATAAAAATAGTGAAATAAAAATATGGTTTGATCTTGTAGTCCAAATAATTCCGTATATCTGAAATAGTAGTAATTAGTGAAATAAAAAGACTTATACAAACCATCGAAGTAGCTGCATCTCCTATGGTCCAAAAATAGAAATCCTTGTAATATTCCAACATAAGCTATGCTCGAGTAACTTATTATGGATCCGAACATAATGAAGCATATCTTGCAGAATTAAACTAAGAGCAAGATGAGTGCTCTTTTCAGTGAAATTTATATATCTCAAACTCTTCAATATATTGATATATAACTGTATTAAATCCACGGGTGGATCTAGAGGGTGAGTAGTTTTTCTCGATAAAAAATTACACGAAATATGAATAAGGTATTTTTAAAGTTTCACTCATATATATTTAGCTTTTGAACCTCTTAGATATAAGATTAGAGGTTGATTTATTTATTGAAAATTAACGATAAAATAACTAGAAATGGAACAACACTCAAAATAAAGGCACGGTAATGAGAACTTATTAAAAAAATAAAAATAACGAAAGAGCAAGGAAACCAAATAGATGAAATGTGCTTTTTCCTTATTATTTGGTGTACGTTAATGGCGTGTTAATTGCATGCTGAAGAAGGGAATGTCAAGCCCGAAGATTGAAATTTCTCTTGGGTTATGTCATCAATTAATTTTGCCATATCCTCCGTCAAATAATTTTTCCAATCACCAATTTCTCCTTTACGAAAAAATACAGTATTACTAATTTCTTCAGTAGTTTGTGGTCGATGTGTCCCACTCTTGTTCACCTCTAAATTACTCAAACTTTCGAAGTCACAACGTGCCACAATTTCTTGAGGCACACCACACTCTTGTTCCTCCTTAGAAAAGGGTTTGTCCATGAAGTCAGCCAACTTTTTCACATAACCCAACGTGTCTTTCTTCAAATCTTCATACTTGAGGAAGAACACTCTCTCAGGTCTCTCAACACTTGCTTTCCAATATCCCAACACGTGATCCCAGTAAGGTCCATATCCAGATTTTCCTTGGCAAAACCACTTGACCATGGATTCCCCAACCAGTGTAGTTAGGGGTACTTTAGTACTTAATTTAGCTTCGATCTTTTGTGTGAAATGCCACCAAGAAAGAAATGTGTCTTTGGGTTCTCTACATATGTAAATGATCTTGCAATTATCTGATATAGATTTGGGTAAGATGGTGTAAGGAAGATGTGTGGCTAATAATGGCAACTCCGTGTCAACAAATTTATGATTTGAGAGAAAATCAACTTCCAAGAAGGGTATGCAATCATGGGGTACCTTAGTGAGTAAAGGGTTATTTGTAAAATCGTCATGTCTAGTGATAATGGAAAAAGTTAAGGCTTTAAGCCAAGTAGTACCTGTTTTTGGAGCACTACATAGGAAAATATCAGAGGGGTGAGGATTGAAGTTTTGTTGCATACATAAAGCTGCTTCTAAATAGGCTGAATAGTACCAAAAGCCTTCATATTGATAGAAATCATAAAGAGGATGATGAGGCATTCGTTTGGGAAGAGTTGATATCATCTCTTTATATTTTTTTAGCATTTCATTGAAATTTTCTGATCCATAATTCTCAGATAAGCGACTACTTTTGGAAGAGGAACTCATTTTTTGGAGACTGCCAAAGTGATGGGGAATACTTCTTTATTTTATTGAGATATAAGAGAGGAGAAATTTGTTAGTTTATTGCAAGTAAGTCCTTTACTCATTAATAAATGACTTTCAGGTCACATTACAGAAAAGTTCCTTTTTTTAAATCAATTCTAGCAAACATATGGAATTGGTATGAGCGCATCATTCAATTTTGGTCAAATCTTAGACTGTAGAGATTGTTTAATTGATTAGTTGGGTCAGACTATTCCATTATATTCTTCTTCTTTTTTCAAACTAAGAAAAATCCTTAAAATTAAAGGATTAAAATTAAAAAAATTCAGATACATTAACAGACATGGAAAAATATAAATCGTGATACATTACTATTTAGGAAACTTATGAATATATAGCTTATAAGATGTATCCGGAGATAGATATATGTCCGAGAGAGGATAGAGATCTAACCTAGTGGGATTTTTGTAAAATGATAGAAAATTTCAGAGATTATGATAAAATAAGATGTCTATTTAGGTAAATTTTCCAAACATTTTTCTTAGTAACTTCTTTGTTATAATTAATCAATATTTTATATTTTTATTAATCTAAACACAAATAGTTATCATATTCATATTTAAAAAGAAAAGGACAAAAATTAGAAAGAGAAAACAAACACACATGCATGTGAATCCTTACAATGTCATCAATTGACAGATGAAAGAAAATGGGGTGGGGGGTAATTTTGTTGTACTGTGTGGGTGACCTGGTAATTTCTCCGGTTCATAATACTTCTTTCCCTCACTTTACTTGTCAATTATTTTTAAATTAGTTGAGTAGGGCGTATGGACAAAGTTGTCAGCTGTCAGTATTAATTTTCAATAGTCACGATTTTATTGCCTCTCGGAAGAAGAGTTGCAATGGGGGGCTATGCCTAACCCTTTGTTACAAGGGGCCCACTACTTAAAAGTAAAGGGATACTTACATAAATATACTATATTAAAAAAATATTTATCATTTATAGCAATTAATTTTTTTCACTTGATCACTTTTAATATATTTATTGTAACACTTCAATTTTTTGGAATTCTAACTTAACTCGTTCCTTCGTAGAAAAACAAAGAGTGTGAGTAATAAATTAAGAATGATGTGGTATGTCATATTTTAAGTGTTCAAGGGTTGTATCTCAAGTTTTTAAGTTAGGTAAGTTACAAAATAAAAGTTGGCAAAAGTTATCGTAAGTTCCTTTTAAAATATTTCTCTGAAATTTGGATCAAATGTCTCGGAGGTTTTCTCCCAATTTATAAAGAGTTATGGGGCCTACGACCTAGCAAATCGAAGGTCTACAAGTCTAGTTTCCAACGCATCAAACCGTTTGTTCATACGACTTCAGAATAGAGATATATTGGCGTTTTCGCGAGACTGCGCAAGCAAGCACGTGGGTGGGTCCCCTAAGTCGGTCGAAGTTTATAAGATAGCATCTTCTTCATTTTTCTTCATTCCAGCTCATAAGAAACCCACAAAAATCATAGAATTACTCCTCAAATCATCCTTGTGTGTTCATGATCTCTTCTTAGCTCCTTATAAAAAATTTCCCTACGTTGCGAGCTCGTTGTTTTGGTATAGTTTTCATGGTGAATTGAGCGGTGTAGCTCTATGGAGGTTCTTGCAGCAAAGTTTTATTCGGTGTTTTGATTTTATTCAAGTGTTCTGGGCGTGTAAAGAAAGGTAGGAACCATCTTTTATCGGTTTATGGATACCTTAGCTCTTAGATAGTAATTTACGATAGTAATCCGTATCGATTGTCGAATTGTCATAGTAATTCTTGTCCTTAATTACTGATTGATTTTATTTTTTTTAGTGTTGTAATGGTGCGGACAGAGGTATTTTCAGCATTAATTATAAAGGAAAAGGTATGTTAAGGCTATTTCATTCGTTCGGCATATTTCCTTAGAACTTGGGAGTGATATAATATGGTAGTTAATGTTGGTGATCTTGTAGATGTAATTGTGAGTGGTTGGCTGATTGAGTGGTTATAAACCCTCATTTTAGGGACTCATAATCTATTAAGAACGACCTAAGTTAGGAACTACTTAGAGACTATTCATATATATTGTTTAAAGCTAAATTGCTCGCTTTTAGCTTATTCAATTGTTTGTTGCCGCCCTTGGGGCTATTGTTGTTAGCTGTTGAGCTATGAACTGCCTGTGGGGGCTATGATGTTGTCTAAGAGGACTATGTTACTTCCTAAGAGGGCTATGTGTTGCCCACGGAGCTATATTGATGCCAAAGAGTGTTATGTGTTGCCTACGGGGCAACTTTGACGCCAAAGAGGGCTATGTGTTGCCTACAGGGCTATGTTGATGCAAAAGAGCGCTATGTGCAGCCCACAGAGCTATGATGTTGCCTAAGATGGCTATGCGCTGCCTACGGGGCTATATCGTTGCCAAAAAGGGCTATGTGGCTTCTTACAAAGACAAGGGGCTACCGATAGGGGTATGTAGGTTGATTTGGCACCTTCTAGGCTTATGGAGACCTAGGTAGGTGATGTGTTTTTTGTACCTGCCGAGCTTATAGGGGTTGGTTAGGTTGTTGTCTGATCATTTGTTTGTATTTTTAGATTCAGTAGTGGGTTAGCATGCTTATCTAAATTTTGATTTCCTTACCTGATTGCTTTTGGTATATTATGATACTTGCTCATTTAGTCCATAGCCTTTCATATTCTGTACATTATTTCGTACTGACGCCTCATTGTCTAGGGGCGCTGCATTCATGCATGCAGGTCCTGACAGACGATCCAGTAGACCTCCTCAGCAGCAGGATTGACTTCTATCTGGTTGGTTAGCCCCTTTCCTCCGGAGCTGCCAGAGTTGGAGGTTTGTTAGCTTTTGTTGTATATATTTTTATGGGTAGGCTGGGGCGCTGTCCCGCTAATTTTTACCACTCTTAGAGGCTTGCAGACTAGTGTGTGGGGTGTATAACTATGTTATGGCCATGCTGGCCTAGTTTGTTGGTTTGCTGAAGCTTGTTAGATGTTTGATGTATTGTCTTGATATATACCTGCTTTCAGTTTTTGTATAGAGATCATGGTTGCCTCGACGGCCCAATCAGAACTTTTGTGCTAGTTGGCTATTTCTTTATATGAACTTTTGGGAGTAGCTGTTTCTTTTATAGATCTGTTGACAGGGGCCTTGCCGGCCGAGGACTTAATTTTAAGTCGAGATATACTTGTTTGTTTTCTTGATTGCGTGTGGCTGCCATGCGCTAATAACAAATGGTTCAGTAGGGTCAACTCAGGCTTGAGTTTTGGCATTAAGAGCCAGTTGCGCCCCTTGAGTTTGGGGCGTGACATTTATAATACAATTTTAATACATATTACAAAGAACAATTTATTATTCACATATAATACAAGTTTTATTGATGGATAATACATTTATCACACATTTTAATACACTTATAATACAATGTGTCAATTTCTTTCCAAATAAGCATAATATATTTTAAAAACAGTTATAATACATATATATAGCATACATTATTTACATGTAATACATATTGCAGATTTAACATATTATTGTTATGTATTGTTATAAATGATAATAAATACAAAGTTTTGCTAAAATAAGTAATTATTTATTAAAAGGTACTCATTCAAGTAATTTTTCCATTAAATATAGGGGCCACTACTTAAAAGTTAAAATATATACCAGAAAACTATATAAATAGGTCATAAATTTAAAATATTTACAAGTTCATATATTAATTCAAAGTAATTCAAGAAATAATCATTCTTTCAACCAAAAATAATTTTTTACTTCATTACCTTAATTTGATTATAACTTTCATTTATAGCATTCCCTTAAAGTACTTTTTTATTCTGTTTTCAATTTTTCTTTTACTTTTTTATTTATTTATTACAAGAAATTAGTTAATATAACTTGGTAAGAATCACATAGATTTTTATGAAATTTGATTATTTTTTTTAATTTAGATCACTTCTCCAGCTAAAGATTCATATCTATACGTAATAACAAAATTAAAATTAGAAAAGGATGACAACTTTCTTATTTCAGATATTTATTAATTTTTATCAATTTTCTTTTTGACCTTTTCTCTTATATTTTCTTTAAATAATTGATAAAAATTATGTGCAAGTTTATTCATATTTTTTCTATTTTTTTTAAAATTTTTTAAATTTTTAAAAGACTTAAAACTTTGCTTTAAAACCTTATAGAATATCAAATACGCCCATATTTAAATCATTTCAGCATTGATGCTATTAATTTTTTTTAATTTTTTTCCTTAAATTCATGATTAATGTTATGTGTATTATTTCCTTAAATCATTTCTTTTCCTTTTCCTTTTTTTTTTTCTTTATTTATTTCAAAAATTAATTGTTATAACTTTATAAATAGAATTTGATTTGTCATATTTTTTTGAATTCTTAGATTATTTCTTCCATTAAAGATCGATATCTATATGTTATAATAAAGCTAAAAATATAAGAGGTGATGTGATATCCTTCTTAGTCCACATATTTATTAATTTGTATCAACTTCTTTTTGACATTTTCAATTATATTTTTATTAAACTAATTTCTTAAAAATGAAGTTAATTTATCAAAAAATTTATGATAATTATTTGCATTCATTGCTCAATTAAAAAGAGAAAAAAAACATTTAAGAGAAATAAAGTATACACGAAATGTTTCAGTTTTTAATTATTTATTTTATTTTCATTAGTGTAGTGTCGTAAAATGTAACGACCCAAGACCGTCGTTATTTAAGAAAAGGACACGTCAGGGAAAAATGGGTCCCTCAGCCGGCCAGAGTGGGCCAGATGCCGCCAGGGCGGCGGCGCTCCAGCGGGATGGGCGAGACATAATTTAATTAACGCGAAGTCTTATTTTCTCCTTTTTCCAAAAACACCAAAAAGAGGCGAGGATCACCCAGAAACCCTCAAAAGGCTGCTCTAGGCTAGGGAAGGAAGGAGAAAGAGATTTCTAGCGTAAGAATGTCGATAGCTTGCAGATTTCTGGTCAAAATCCACCGTCTCATCGTTCAGAAGCCTGGATTGGAGCTATAATCTCTCTATAACTGATTGGCGCCCAGATAGGCTAGGTTTATTAATTGAGTAGTTATAAATATGTGTTCACTGCGTAGTATATTAGTAATTGACGGTAGAAATCATGCGTAGGCTTTCGTGCACCAAAAAAGAGATGATTTTACACGTACTCCTAAGTGTTACATCAGACGTATCTGTAAGATTAAGCCTCATCCTGTGAAATAGGGTTAGGGGATGGTTGATTTCCTAATTGTGTGATGTATGTCGGTTGATTGCTATATTGTATGTATGTGTGTATGCGAAGAAATAAGATGTGGAAACGAACCTAATGAATTGATTATGAACAATGCATGCCATGAACTTGTGTACTTGATAGTGTGATTTGAGTATTGTACATTATGGATGTGATTGTGCTGATCGGATCGGGTGTCACGTACCGACACACTTACATGCATTGGATCGGGTTTCACGTACCGACACATATACTTGCATTGGACTGGGTGTCATGTTACGACACACTAACAGTTTGGGAGTGGGTTCCATGAGAGAACGACATGTGATTTATATGTTCATACCTACTTATTATTGATAATGTGGAACTGTATGTTGCTCCTGAAATGATAGCTGATATGTATATTGTGTATCTACGGGGGTTGCGGTGTCGTAAGGTAATATGGTATATCTTGTTAATGAATGAACTGTGAATGGTCAGGCCCAATTCGGAATATGATGAGGTAAGCGGAGGCCGAGGGTCCCGGTGTTAATATGTGTTGCTTTAGAGAGGTGGCAATGTGTATTGTCGTTAAGAATTGGGTGTTAGTATGGTGTTAATGTTAATAGTTGGGTATAACCCTGGGAGGGGATTTGTATTGAAATAGTTACCAAGCTTGACAGAACGTACTATGGAGTCTAGGGTTGAGTGGTGAGGTGGAAGAAGTAAGGGCGTGTCGTGAGTAGTTAGTCGGAGTGGTAGTGAATGCATTCGGGGACTCTTCCATGATTTAGAATGGTTAAGCTATGATCAAGAGCGGAGCGAGTAAGGGGTTAGAGTCAAGTGGACTAGTATGATTGGGATTATCCGAAAATAGTAAGGGTAGGAGAATATAAAGGTGGAGGAATGAACTGTGTTATTGCATATTTCTTGCTAGTCGATTTCTTATATTTTGCGGTGAGTATCGAGTTGACCGATGATGCCTACCAGTACGTGTGGTTGTACTGATACTACTATTGGTATGCTTTTTGGTCATAGTCTGGTTGCAGGGTCAGTGATATTTCATAGGTGAAGACGAAGACAACCTCCAACAACTTTTATTTTTCCTTTCGTGTGGTGGGAACTGCGTCATTTGTTATCATGTTTATACCTTGTAATCTTAGAAGCTTTTGTACATGTTTAGACTAGATCCCTGGGGGAGTTAATTACTTTACAAGTCTTAACTTTGAATCGTTTGAAAACTCTTTATTGATAAAATTTCACGAAGTTCCTTTTTATCTATAGTTTTCTTAATTTTCCGCATTTTTAAAACGTTTGGGAATTGAGGGTTCTCCTACTTAGGTGTTAGAGTAGGTGCCCGCACGACCCAGTGGTTGGGTCGTGACATAAAAAATTGTTATTGCGGATTTTAATTCTCACATTTTCATTGATACACATCTTCTTCTTTCTTATACTAATGGTTATACTGCACAGTAGTACATAACCTGAAAATCCTTCACTTTTGTCATAATATTCATTTTCAACTTCTTTCACATATATAAAAGGTGATTTCTATCAACATCTTATATACATAAAAACTACCTCTTATCAGTATGGTCTTTTAGGTTATTTGCTATTAAGTTTTCTATTTTCGCTAATTAATTATTATTTGTTGATTTTGTTGGATGGTTCTTTTTTAAAATAAAATTCTTGATTTATTAGCCTAATAAATTTTTGAATGAAAACTCTATTTAAAGTTGGTGATATGTGCAATATTAGATTATAAAAGGTGACCTTGCAATTAGATTAAATGAAAGTCAGAAAAAAGATATATGAAACAACAAATCATTTAATTCGATGTTGGTAAGTCATTTGTTTGATCTGAGCAAATTAATATCAATGTCGTTATTAATCAATACTGGGTCATTCATAGCATTATTATGATTTTAGTTTAATTTTTATTTTTCAATAAAAGTTGATGACCTACAAAATTCAAGCTTTATTCATACTATATTACAGATTTAAAGTAATCACTTTTAAATTGATAAATTATTTGTTATTCATTAATTTTCTATTTTACTAAGATCATATATTAAAAATATTAGACTCGTTCTTATTCTTGATTATCACTAGACTATTATAACTTATGAATTTAAGGATTCCGACAAAAAAAAGATCATATGAAGTTGTATTGCAAGTTATATTTCATGAATAGGTAATTTATAAATATATATGATTTTAAATTATTGTTAGACAAGTTTGCTAGTTACATTTTAATTTTTAAAAATTTGACTAGAAGTGAAAACACAGTTTATAGTTCCGTCGGTAGACAATTGTTTTTATTAATTGGTTTAATGGTACCAAAACATTTGTACATTGTTTAAGAGATGTATTAACCCCAACCACGCAAAATGTTGAAAGGGTTAGTTAAAGAAATGTAGGAGAGGATCTAGAGGCTTGTTAAATTTTTGCACCAAAAAATTACACAATATATGTAAATGGTATTTTTAAAGTCTCATTTATATATATTTAGCTTTTGAAGAATAAGATTTGAAGTTGGTTTAATCGTTGAGTAGGTTTAAATTTAACCTTGAGGCTCAAGTAGTACATTTTTATTTGATCAAGCACAGAAATTAACTAGAAATGGAACAACACTCGAAATAAAGACATGGTACATGACAAAAGAAGAAGGAAACCAGAGAAACCAAAAACGCATAGTTGAAATGTGCTTCTTTGGTGTACTATATTGAAGAAGGGAACGTCAAGCCTGAAGATTGAAATTTCTCGAGCGTTATGTCATCAATGGATTTTGCCATATCCTCTGTCAAATAATTCTTCCAATCACCAATTTCTCCTTTACGAAAATATATAGTATTACTAATTTCTTGAGTAGTTTGTGGTCGATGTGTCCCACGCTTATTCACATCTAAATTACTTAAACTTTGGAAATCACAACGTGTTACAATTTCTTGAGGCACACCACGCTCTTGTTCCTCTTTAGAGAAGGGTTTGTCCATGAAGTCGGCCAACTTTTTCACATAACCCAACGTGTCCTCCTTCAAATCTTCATACTTGAGGAAGAACACTCTCTCAGGTCTCTCAACACTTGCTTTCCAATATCCCAATACGTGATCCCAATAAGGTCCATATCCAGATTTTCCTTGGCAAAATAACTTGACCATGGATTCCCCATCGAGTGTAACTAGGGGCGTATTAGTACTTAATTTAGCTTCGATCTTTTGTATAAAATGCCACCAAGAAACAAATGTATCTTTTGGTTCTCTACATATGTAAATGATCTTGCAATTATCTGATATAGATTTGGGTAAGATGGTATATGGAAGATGTGTGCCTAATAATGACAACTCAGTGTCAACAGCTTTAGGATTAGAGAGAAAATCATATTCCAAGAAGGGTATGCATCCATGGGATCCCTTATTAACTAAAGGGCTATTTGTAAAATCGTCATAAAAAACATGTCTAGTCATAATGGAAAAAGCTAAGGCTCTAAGCCAAGTAGTACCTGTTTTTGGAGAACTACATAGGAAAATATCAGAGGTTTGAGGATTGAAGTTTTGTTGCATACATAAAGCTGCTTCTAAATAGGCTGAATAGTACCAAAAGCCTTCATATTGGTAGGAATCATAAATAGGATGAGAAGGCTCTCGTTTGGGAAGAGTTAATATCATCTCTTTGTATTTTTTTCGCATTTCATTGAAATTTTCTGATCCATAATTCTCAGATAAGCGACTACTTTTGGAAGAGGAACTCATTTTTTGGAAACTGCCAAAGTGATGGGGGAATACTTCTTTATTTTATTGAGATATATAAGAGAGGAGAAATTTGTTAGTTTATTGCAAGTAAGTCCTTTACTCATTAATAAATGACTTTCAGGTCACATTACAGAAAACTTCTCTCTTTTAATCAATTATAGCAAACATATGGAATTGGTATGAGCGCATCATTCAATTTTGGTCAAATCTTAGACTGTAGAGATTGTTTAATTGATTAGTTGGGTCAGACTAATAAAGTAAAAATTACTTAAATTACTGGCAGACATGCAAATATAAAAATCGTAATACATTGCTATTTAGGAAATCTGTAGATATATAGTCTGAAAGAGGAGAGATGTATACGAGAGAGGGGAGATAGAGATGTGCCCGAGAGAGGATACGAATATATCCTAGAAGGATTTATGTAATTTTTTAAAATACTAGAGAATTTTAAAGATTATGATAAAATAAAATATCTATTTAGGTAAATTTTCCAAAACATTTTTCTTAATCACTTCTTTGTTATATAATTTAATTTATAATTAATCAATATTTTATATTTTTATTAATCTAAATACAAATAGTTATTATATTTATATTTAAAAAGAAAAGGACAAAAATTAGAAAAAGAAAACAAGCGCACACATGCATGTGAATCCTTACGATGTCAAGCTAGGATATTCAATATTTTGTTTATAGATTATGATTTGCTCTTACTTATTTTGTAAGATTATACATATTGAAGATATTTTGATAGTATTCGCAACTTGTGAAATATTCAAGAAACTTAAATTACAAATTCAAGAAAATCTTAACTTCTTGTCAATTTAATATCATATCATAGTTTCATACAGCCTGTCCAAACCACTTGACCATTGATTCCTCATCGAGTGTAGCTATAGATACTTTACTACCTTTAGCTTCGATTTTTATACATAACACGAAAAAGTCTATTAAATAAAAAATATTAATATACAAAACTAATATATACATTATATTTGTTAATATATGATACCAAACGACCCATTTAGGGAGATTATCAACTAGATATCTCAAACTCAATACTTTCTTTGTTCCAATTTATGTGACACTTAATTTTTCGAGAGTCAAACAGTTTAAGTTTGATCGACAATTTGTGTATGGAAATCTTCAAATTTTTGAAATTTAATTTATATAATTGAAAACTACGTAAAAAGTAATATAAGTCACAATAATTAATATTTCAAAATGTTTAAAAAATCTATGAAAAATTGGACGATTAAAAATAAATTATTTTAATCTTAAATTTGAAAAATAACATATAAAATGGGACGGAGAAGTGCAATTTTACTCTTAAAAGGAAAAATTGTACAAAATAGCAAACTATTAATTCAAATTAAATGTTATAACCACAGTTTGATTTAATTGTAACCCGTAGCAAACTGTTGTCATTCCCCTATCTCCCTGAAATTCTCGCCCGGCACTCTCGTTTCTCGCTGGCAGTCTCTCCCTCACCTCTCTCACTTTTATACAAACACAAATGTATAAAACGCGTTTGTGTTTGTATAAAGTGAGAGAAAACTGTATATATACATATCTTTTCGTTCTCCTCTCACCCCAGAGAATCTCGTTCGCCACTCTCCCAGATCTCGCTCGCCACTCTCACTTTATACAAACACAAATATATAATTTGCGTTTGTGTTTGTATAAAGCGAGAGAAAAATATATATACAAATACAAATACATATATTTTCGTTCTATACACTTATAATTATACAAATACAGATATTCCCCTGCCCAGTTTTCTTTTACCTTTCTCTCTTTTTCGCTTTATACAAACACAGATTATACAATTGATTTTTTTGTATATGTATACCGAAACAGATTATACAATTTAATTTTTTTGTATATGTATACCAAAATATACATATTAATAGTCATAGCAAACATAAATTTACTATGAAACACAATTATATAAACTATATCTATATCATAACATACAAATATTATTTTTATGTTTGCTAAACCTAAAATTAGTCAAAAATAATTGAATAGTGCGTATGGAAAAACTTGTCAGCTGTCAGCCCACAGTCATCAAGGAAAACTGTTTTTTAATAGTCACGATTTTATTGCCTCTCGGAAGAAGAGTTGCAATGGGGGGCTATGCATAACCCTTTGTTACAAGGGGCCCATTACTTAAAAGCAAAGGGATACTTATATTTAAAAAAATATTTAACTTTTATAACAATAAATTGTTTTCACTTGATCACTTTTAATGTATTTATAATACAATTTTAATACATATTACAAAGAATAATTTATTATTCACATATAATACAAGTTTTATTAATGGATAATATATTTATCACATATTTTAATATACTTATAATACAATGTGTCAATTTCTCCCCAAATAAACATAATATATTTTATAAAACAGTTATAATACCTATATATTGTATACATTATTTACTTTTAATAAATATTGTAGATTTAACATAGTATTGTTATGTATTGCTATAAATGGTAAATAAAATATATCGCTAAAATCAGTAATTATTTATTAAAAGATACCCATTCAAGTAATTTTTCCATTAAATATAGGGGCCTACTACTTAAAAGTTAAAATATATACCAGAAAACTATATAAATGGGTCATAAATTTAAAATATTTACAAGTTCATATCTTAATTCAAAGTAATTCAAGAAATAGTCATTCTCTCAACCAAAAATTTCAGTCCATATCCCCATACTTTATTATTGATTATTTTCACTTAACTGATAATAAATCTATATATATATATATAGTATTAGCATCCTTATGTTTTCTTGTTCATTAATTTCTGAAAATGAAATCTCAATGATTTCTTTGGTATTGATATGATTTTAGTTAACTTTTAATATTTATAAAATATATATTTTCACCGTCTAATATATGTGACACATTTCATATTTTGTGTATCATACAATTCTATTTTTTATCATAAATTTTTTATGTATATTTTAAATATTTTGAAATTATCAATTATTGTGACTTATAGTACTTAACATATTTTACAAATATATAAATTTTATTTTAAAATATTTGAATATTCCATAATCAAATTGTTGGTCAAATTTAAAATGTTTGACTTTCTAAAAAAATGAAATCCTTTACATAAAATCAAAAACTAAATATAAACGAAGCAGAGTTATTCTTCGCTGCTTCAAGGAAATTGCTCGTCCAACAATGGCAAATAAGCTCATGAGGTAACTCATAAATTCAATTTTTTTTCACTACCAGCAAAACATCTCTAGTTTTTTTATAAATAAAAAAGGAATTTGATTTGTGGTATTTTTGTGGTATCAGATTAGAGGGTAAAGTAGCTATAATAACAGGTGGTGCAAGTGGCATCGGTGAAGCAACTGCGAGATTGTTCGTTGAACATGGTGCCCTTGTCGTCATCGCCGACATTCAGGATGAACTTGCTCTCCAAGTCGTCTCCTCCATCGGAACCGACAGTGTCTGCTACCGACACTGTGATGTAACCGACGAGAAACAAGTAGAAGAAACTGTCGCCTTCGCTGTCCAAAAATACGGTACCCTCGACATCATGTTCAGCAACGCCGGCATTCTCGGCTCCTTCGGGAGCTTACTCGAAATGGATATGGCGGTATTTGACCGGACAATAGCTGTTAACACGCGGGGAACAGCGTTAGCCGTGAAGCACGCGGCTAGAGTCATGGTAGCTAAAAAAATCCGCGGCTCTATCATATGTACGGCTAGCGTAGAGTCTATCCTAGCTGGTACAGCTCCGTTACCCTACGTGGTGTCGAAGCACGGCATCCTAGCCGTGGTGAAATCGGCGGCGCGTGAGCTGGGGCAACATGGAATAAGGGTGAATTGTGTATCGCCTCACGGCATCGCCACGCCGATGGTGTGCAAATCGGTTGGAGCTGATGCCGCCAGCGTTGAAGCTACAGTATATAGAAATGCTAATTTGAAAGGCGTTACTCTAAACGCGAAGCATATAGCAGAAGCAGCTCTTTTCTTGGCTTCGGATGAATCGGCTTACATTAGTGCTCAGAATTTAGCTGTTGATGGTGGACTTAGTTCTATCATGAGACCATTAAGTTAAATTGCGTTTCAATAAATGCAAACAGACTGCTTGATGAGCTTTTTCCTGTATGATTTTTTTTTTTTTTTTGAGATTCAGATTTGATATATCAAGATATTTTGATGGTAGTTAAATTAACTAATGACGAATAATTAAAAGACTAAAAACAAGTCATTTTGACAAGAAATGTGAACTAATGATGAAGTGAGAGGCTGAAAAAAAAATTACTGTAATAACTAAACTTAGATCGAAATTCTTTTATTAAATGATGAAGTGAAAATACAAAGTTCATGGTATTAATCTACTATGTTTTGCCTTGTGTATCCAGAAAATGAAGGAATTGATGGAATTCCTGAAGCCAATGAAACCATTCTCTTTGCTGCGATTTATGCTGCTTAACCCACAAGTCCCTCCACGCAGTGACTTATCTACAAATTTCCACAACCCAACCTCTTCTAACTTTGTCGAAATCAAGTTATTGTCTCTCACAATCTTATCCCACACAGGCCCCTTGTCCTTCATCATCTCAGACAAGGAAATAATATTTTCCGCCCCGTTGAATTCCACGTATTCTACTCCGATTTCTTCGGCCAGTACCTTCCACAAATGTTTCCATTTGAACACATCGCCATTGGTAATGTTGAATGCCTTGTTTTTCCCCTCCGGAGAAATTGCTGCCCAAATTTGATGCTCTGCTACCAAATTAGCATCTGATGCGTTCGAATAACTATCCCAAACGGCTTTTGTCCCTGGAAATTTCAGCGGAATGCATATGAATTTGCATATTGTTGCGTACACGCAAAGTGTCCCAGTAACGTTCAACGTGCTATAGGGTGAAAACCCGAAAATTAGATCTGGCCTGTGGACAGACCATGTTAGGCTTGGTTTCCTAGATATCTCATCGAATAATACATCTTCTAACGTGTAATAAAAGTTGTGGATGTTTTCCAATCTTTTCATGTCTTCATTGAAAGGAGGATCATGATGAATAACATGAAATTTCCCATCAATTGATCTGTTTATCCCTATATAATGCATCGCGCCAGTCTGGAGGCAGATGTGGCACAAATTAGGTGCATTTGGGATGACTGAAATGAGGACATTGCGAAACATTGTTCCATTGATTTCGCAACGTTTGGCTATGGAAATTTCAAAAGCCGAAGTCACCCAAAATATGTGTGTCACATCTTTCAGGGTGGATAATTTGGCTAGTGCATCAGTTGCTACCGAGACGTCGCACTGAATATATGTGACTTTAGGAATACTGCACACTGTCGCCCCCCGTCTTGACACACCATAAACCTTCCACGGACCGCCCGGAGTGTCAGTGGATGAGAGTATTTCAGCCAAGCTGTTGCCAACCACACCGGTGACTCCAATAATGAGGCCAACATTTTGGTAGCTTATTTCATGTGTTCCGCAATACTCATCATTTTCCTGCGAATCACACTACTTTTGAATATTTTATCTATAAAATTTAAATACTTAATTACGAAAATTCGAAAACAGAGTAGTTTTCGTGAGTCAATTTGTTCTTACCTGCAGTGCATTATTGATAGATCTTGACAAACACCAGTTCATTCTGACAAAAGTGTGCTGATAGCCAAAAGTATGAAGTATATATTTGGAATCTGTATATAAATAAATAAGAAACTGACTTGCTATAATTTATATAAGTATATGTTCTTTTTTTATTGTGATTTTCAATCGTGTATTTAAATATGAATTTGTATATATGTATATGTAACTGTAATTTTGTATATAGATAGTATATAAATAGTGTCATTAGTTGTTTTGGTTATGCATTTCGGTAGATGGGACAGTAATAATCATTACATTGATTATACAATTGAGGGGTGGTTTTTAAAGAAAATGCATGTATAAGAAGTTGTATAAAATTATTGCAACTCAACTCGAGGTTGATATAAATGTCAATAAGCTGAAAATTGAGTATAAGACCAAAGAAAGTAATACACCAATGTTGATTGACAACGACATGGATGTTAGAGTGTATAAACTTATTTTAATCTCAAAATTTGAAAAGTACCATATAAAATGAAATAGAGGGAGTACATTTTTTAAATAATTGAATAGGGCGGCTGGACAAAGTTGTCAGCTGTCAGCCCACGGTCATAAAGAAAAAAGGTCTCAGTACTTTTTTTTAATAGGCATGATTTAATTGCTTATCGGAAGAAGAGTTGCAATGGGGGGCTATGCGTAACCCTTTTTTACAAGGGGCCCACTACTTAAAAGTTATTTCCTCCGTTTCAAAAAGAGTGATCTAGTTTGACTTGATACGGAATTTAAGAAAATAAAGAAGACATTTGAATCTTGTGGTCCTAAATTAAAGTTATGTCAAATATATAAAATGACTCTTTAATCTTGTGGCCTTAAACATATCATGTGAAAAATTGAAATTAAAATGTTATCAAAAAAAGAAATAGGTCATTTTTTTTTAAACAGACTAAAAACAAAAGAAACTAATTCTTTTGGGAACATAGGGAGTAAAATATATACCGGAAAACTACGTAAATAGATCATAAAATGTAGAGATAAGTGTCAAAAATACACCTAATTTTTTTTATTTTTTTTTAATTTCATATCTAAACTATTGAGAGTATGAGTTTCATTCCTAAACTATCACTTATTAATTTGATAAACACACCTCTTTCTTCATGGTGTGTATACTACACTCTATCTTATATTTTGAAAAATTTATCACATCACACTCTATATGGACAAAACATTTCAGTTTGACAAAATTTAGATAAATTATTTGTGTTAGTTAAAATTAAAGATTAAAGAATTATTATCCCAAAAAATAATATTATTTTATAAAATAAAATGTAACATATTTTTCTTACCCCACTCCA
>JAJONR010010880.1:0-16216 GCA_029582245.1 Solanum etuberosum | reverse complement strand
TATATATATATATATATATATATATATATATATATATATTGCAGTCCTTTCATTCAGTTATTTATTATTCAGCTATATTACATACTCGTACATTCAATGTACCGATGTCATTTGACCTGCATCTTTTAATGATGCAAATACAGGTTCTTAGGATTCTCAACAAGAGTCCGTTGAGATCACTTCATCTGCTCGTCAGCTTTCGAGTAAGACCTCCTTGCTTCTGAAGGACTCCAGTTTTTATAAGTTGTTACTAGTAGTTCTCTTGAGGAGTCGCGGATCTTGTCCCGACATTCATCCTTGTATAGAGTAGAGGCTTCATAGATAAACAGTTTCAGAGAGTCTTTCAGTTTCAAATATTTTATTTAAAGCTTATGTTTCATACTCAGTATATTCAGTGAAGTTTTGAAATTCAGTAAATTATTTTTAAACGTTTCTTTCAATTTGATGCATATGTATACTTGAGTTAGTCTTCCGCTTGTAGTTAGCCAAGATGGGGGTTTGCTTGAGGGCCAGCAATGGTTCTCGAGTGCCAGCCACATCCAGGGTGTAGTCTCGGGTCGTGACAACTTAGAAACTTATGCCCATCAAAACTCTATTAATTCCTTTGTCCTTATTTATTTTTCAAATTTTAACTTGATATATTTATTTTTTAAAAATTGATATAGTGAGTTTACCATTCTATATTAATTGATAGAGTTCCAAATATATTTACTTACTATATTTTTCAAAAATATTAACTTAATATTAATAAATTAAGGATATAATAAATAAAATTATTCTTCCTTAATTTATCAAAAATAAAATATTTGACAAATAAATAAGAAAAAAAAAGTAATAAACATGTGCATTTGTAATAGCAGCCATTACAACTGTGGTCCACAGAAAATGATGGTCACATTAATATTTTAATTTGACATTAAGATGTTAAAATCTTTCTGTTAAAGATATCGATGTTACGGTAGAAATGAAACCATGACCTAAAGGTGGAGAAGAAGATGGTGGCTATTACGATTCAAATAATTTAATTTATATGGTGATAATTTTAATTTTTAACTTAATATTAATTTATTTAAACTTATTATCGTAAAGTTATTTTTTCACGTAGAGTGTCACGTGGCAAAATTTTTTAAATAAAAGAGAGTGTACACACATCATTAAAAACTAGTTGAGGTGTGTTTCAGTAACTATTGAGTGATAGTTCAGGTAGAAAACTCACGTTCTCCATAGTTCAGATATGGAACTCAAGAAATTGGTATAGTTTAGGTGTATTTTTTACGATAAAAAATAAAAACCAGTTACTTACAGTATAACAAAAATAACTTTTAGCGGTGATAATATAGACATTTGTTAGGGTTTTGCCCTGATTTTCTTACTTTATTTGAAGTTTATTTTTCTTTTGAAGAAAAGTCAAAGTATTACCATAAATGCTTTAACTTTTCCTGAAAGGAAAATATAATTTTCTTCTATATTTTGTTTATTCTTTCCTTATGGGCAAAATCTGGAATCCTATAAATTGAATACCATCTTCTCATACCAACAATACAATAGCATCCACAATCTAGACATTTAAAAGTTTTTCTCTCTACAATTTTAATATTTTTCTTTATATTAGTTTTCATATAATTAATATATATATATATATATATATATATATATATATAATTTAAATATTTTAAATGGTGTATAACATGGTATATATATATATATATATATATATATAAAGGAGAATCATAAGCTCGCTGATTAGGAAATGAATTTATCTATTTTCTCAAATTTTGGAATTTTATTTCAATTTTTAATTTAAATATTTTAAATCAATATTAAATATGAAAGAGAAATGTTAGTGCCTTTAAAAACTTCTTTGGTCAAATGTTGCCATGTATAAAATGTCAGATTCCAAGTAAATCTCTTACCTCTTAATTACACACAAATTCATAAAACGTTTTCGATTTCCTTTCAATTTTTAATTAAAAGTGTTTTAAATAAATATTAAATATGAAAGATAAATATTAGTGCCTTAAGAAACTTCTTGCTCAACTGTTGTCATATTCTATAAATAACAAGATTCCAATTAAATCTTTACCTCTTAATTACATACCAAATTCAGAAAAATCAAAACGGTTCATTTTACTCTATTATTTTTTGCATTAATTTCCTATCTTTTTCTTATTTATTATATAATTATAACATAATAATATACTAATATTTTTTATGTATAAAATCTCAGCCCACGTAATAGTAATATATCATGCCTTTAATATTGATATTTAATTCTTCAATAAACTGAATAATTAATGGATAGTGAATGTCTATGTTTCTTCATCTTTCCCCTTCCTATAACCCCCAAATATTCAACAATTACTCTTACATTTACTTTTTACATTAAATTTTGGGAGCAATGATCTTTCAATAATATTTTTGCATATATATACTTTTCATTCCTTTTCAACAATAGTGTATGTTATGCTGGTTAATAACATGGTGTATATGTTATGCTGATTAATAAAATAAAAGGTAACGCAAACAGAGAGACGATTGTATAGGTACATAATTCTTTTATCCACTTTTAATTAATTTATTTTTAGATGAGGGAGATGCTTGTATGATAATATGAAAAACTTGATTAATATCAAATAGAATTTGATTAGTATCTATTTGATATTTTTTTTCTAGTGATATGTCGTGGCTATGCAACACTTCGGTATCAGAAAGAGTTAAATTTAGAAAGAGCCAAATTGAGAATTTGGCAAGTTATGCTTAAGTTGTGAGTTTTGAGTCAACTTCAGACGACCATAACTTTCAATACAAGATGAGTTAGGTGGTCCATAAGATATCAAATGAAAGGTCTTTGAATCCTCTTTCCAACTCCACTGAGTTTACTAAATTTCGAGTTTGGATAAGGGAGATATGCTCGTTTGAAGTCATCCTATCCAGTTAAGGAAATTTACCCGAATTAATGAGGGGTATTTTGGTCTTTTCCTTACCCCATAAACTTTAAACATTTTTAGTAATATTTTAGGGGTCTAAACTGATTTGGGTCAGTTTTTACAATCCTAAATACGCTTAGGGTTTTGAGAGGAGTTCAAGAAGAGGAAATAAGGAGGAAAGGAAGAATGATCAAGGTTCTTGCGAATCGAGGATTTGTTTCGCCAAATTAAGGTATGTAAGCTCTCACAGTGTTGGGTTTGTTCACCCACACGCCAATCATGTGATTTTAAATCCGTAATTTCGTTCTTGAGGGTGAATGATTTGAGTTCTAGAAGTGTCGTTCTTAAATCGTTAATGATGAGTTCTTGAGATGAATGTTAGAAGTTTGAGGGTTGTTTTTGAATAGATTTTTGTGTACTTATGTTGGGTATTTGAATCTAAGTGCGTTGGAAAGAAACAATTCGGTTCTAGGCAAATTAGGGCCAAAAATTGAAGAAGAAAATTCGCCGGAATGTTCTGGGAAGGGGCTGGGGCGGCGCGCCCCAGATGCGCAAAAGGGGCTGGGGCGGCGCGCCAACAGTTTGCCCCAGTGAGGTCTCTGAAGTTTAGGGGCTGGTGCCCCGTGCCAGCAGTGCACCAGGGTCGCCTGCCCCCACCATTTTTCAGTCGTTCGCTCCGTCTAAGTTCTTTTAAAGTGTACCTTTACTCCCTTTTGATTCTAACTACTCTAAACTACATCTAAACATCGAGAGATCCTTCATAACATGAATCATAACCTTGAATTCATAATTCAAATTCAAGTTAGAGTTAAGAGTAAAGTCTTGAGAGTTCTTTCGAGTCATTTTGAGAAGTCTTTTACAATCTTTTAAAACTTGTTTTAAGACTTGAATACTTGAGTATGAGGATGAGTAGAGTTGAGTTTCATTTTTCAAAATGAATATATGGGAACTAAGTATTCCCCAAGAGTAAATATTTTTACATTTAAAATGAGGAGAAACAACGATTTCCAAATGAGTTCATGAGGAGTTTTGAGTACTATCTCTTTTAAGGAAAATCTTTTGAGTAATAATCTCAAAGTTTGAGGATGACAAATGTTTTTAAACATACGAGCTGAGTTATATTTTTGGGAGTAGTATTGAACACCGATATGGGGACGAGTTCAGATAACTCAAACTCCTCATAAACCATGTAGCGAACGTGGGTAGAAAAGGGTCATACTTTTTAGATGATTCATTATTTCTTTTTAAGCATAGATTAGTGGATCCACTTAGTTGAGGAGTTCTATACAAGGTATATGACAGTTCTGGCAGCGTGAGCGAGATGTTGTATCATCACATAGCTCATAGTGATGGTTGTCGGTTAGAGAATCTCCCAAATTGAGTTATTTTGTATCTTTACATACAAACTGAGTTATTATTATATTTTTAAATACATCGAGTTGTTATCTAATATTTTAAAAGCTTTCTTTATAATGCATCTCTATTGCTACTTTTATATTGAACTGAGTTGAGGACTTCTGAGCTTGAGTACCATTGAGTTGAGATGAGGTGAGTATATTTCTTCAGTTCCAGTTTAAGTTTATGTCATATTTTAGATTTCCCCTTGAATGCTCGTACATTTCATGTACTGACGCCATTTGGCCTGCATCTTTCATGATGCAGATACAGGAGATCAGGGTCATCAACAGGCGTTTCGTTGATACCACTTGCAATCCCAGAGTTGTTTGGTGAGCTTCCTTGCTTCCGAATGATCCCTTATTTATTTCTATTCTTTCAGTTTTGTTAGGATGATCGGGGGTCTTGTCTCGACATCCCTCATAGGATTAGAGTCTTCATAGATAGAGAGTAGTAGTTCATGAGTCTTTTTCATTTCCATTGTTCATGTTTGAGACTCGAGTTGCCTTCTTTGGCCAGTTGAATGTTCTTATACATTTCTGAGTTTATTATTTTGAGACATGGAGTTTAAAATTTTACTATTAAAGTTCTTTTATTGTTGATTAAGTCTTCCGCTGAGTATTGAGCCAGGCCAAGGGTTCGCTTGGGGCCAACAATGGTTCTCGAGTTTCGGCCACGTCCAGGGTGTAGGCTTGGGGGGTGACAAACTTGGCATCAGAGCCCAGAGTTCAAGAGTCCTAGGGTGTCTATGAAGTCGTGTATGTAAAGTCTTAGTTATCGGTGTGAAGCACGCTACATTTATAATTAGGAGGCTACAACATTTAGGAACTATCTCATTTCTTTCATACTATTTTCGTGTGATAGAGTTTAACTTTATAAAGTCGCTTTCTAATTTGTGCTTGCGCGTATCTTTCAGATCATGCCTCCACGAAGAGTTGTCCGAGGTTGTCCTGCTAGGAGGAATGTTGATCCTCAGGATTAAGGGGTCCCCAATGCACCAGAAGTGCAACCTCAAGGAGAGGTCACTAATGTTGAGTTCGGAGATACTATCCGGATGTTGAATCAAGTTGTGACCAACCAAGCTGGGCAACAAAGAGGGAATCGACAGGATGTGGCTGATACATCCAAGATCCGTGAGTTCTTAAGGATGAATCCTCAAGACTTCACCAGTTCAAGTGTCACTGAGGATCTGGAAAACTTTATGGAAGAACTGCAGAAAGTGTTTGAGGTGATGCATGTTGCAGATGTTGAGTGTGTGGAACTAGCTGCATACCAACTGAAGGGTGTTGCTAGAGTATGGTATGACCAATGGAAGACGAGTAGACCTGAGGGTGCACCAATTGTGAGTTGGGCTGTGTTCGAAGAGGTCTTCATGGGGCGTTTCTTTCCCCGTGAACTGAGAGAGGCAAAGGTAAGAGAATTCCTCACTCTTAAGCAGGAATCCATGAGTGTGCATTAGTATAGCCTCAAGTTCACTCAACTGTCCCGTTATGCTCCAGAGATGGTTGCTTATATGAGGAGCAGGATGAGCTTGTTTGTGTCTGGGTTGTCTCATCTGTCAAGCAAAGAGGGTAAGGCTACGATGTTGATAGGGGACATGGTCATAGCAAGGCTTATGATCCATGTGCAGCAGGTTGAGGAAGATAAGCTGAAAGATAGAGAAGAGTTCCAAAATAAGAAGGCTAAGACAACATGAAATGAGTCCGGGCAGCAAAAGAGTAATGCGATCCGGTCATCTTTTCAGCAAAAGCCAAATGGACATGCTCCATCATCTGCTAGTGCACCTGCACCAAGGAACATAGGTGAGTTTAAGAATCAGAATTCTCAGAACTTCAGAGCTAGACCTGCACAATCTCAAGATAGTGTGGCATAAGGAGGTAATTGGACTCCTGCATGTGCTAAGTGTGGTAGGAACTACCTAGGAGCATGTCATAATGGCTACACTGGTTGCTTCAAGTGTGGTCAGAATGGTCACTTCATGAGAGAGTGCCCTAAGAACAGGCCGGGTAGTGGTAATGGGGGAAATAGAGCCCAATCTTCTTCAGTGGCTCCGCCAGATAGAGCTGCACCTAGAGGAGCTACTTCAGGGAAAGACGGAGGAGCAAACCGTCTGTATGCTATCACCAGTCCCCAAGAGCAAGATAATTCACCTGATGTTGTCACTGGTATGATCAAAGTCTTTACTTTTGATGTATATGCATTATTAGATCCAGATACGAGTCTATCTTTTGTGACTCCATACATTGCTATGAATTTTGATATTCTTCCTGAGAAACTTCTTGAGCCCTTCAGTGTTTCCACACATGTTGGGTGAGTCTATTCTAGCTGAGAGAGTTTATCATGATTGTATGATTTCTATCAATCACAAGGACACCATGGCTGACTTAGTCGAGTTGGATATGGTAGACTTTGATGTTATTATAGGTATGGAATGGCTTCATGCTTGTTATGCCTCAGTTGATTGTAGAACTCGAGTAGTTAAGTTCGAGTTTCCTAATGAGCCAGTTATTGAGTGGAGGAGTAGTTCAGCAGTGCCTAAGGGTTATTTTATTTCATACCTGAAGGCCAGAAAGTTAGTTTCAAAGGGGTGCATCTATCACTTAGTCCGAGTTAATGACTCTAGTGTTGAGACACCACCTATCCAGTCAGTTCCAATTGTGAGTGAGTTTCTAGAGGTCTTTCCAGATGATCTTCCTGGAGTCCCTCCTGAGAGAGTAATAGACTTCGGTATAGATATTATTCCTGATACTTGTCCTATCTCTATTCCGCCATATAGAATGGCTCCAGCTGAGTTGAAAGAGTTAAAAGAGTAGTAGAAAGATCTTCTTGATAAAGGTTTCATTCGACCAAGTGTCTCACCTTGGGGTGCTCCAGTCTTATTTGTGAGGAAGAAGGATGGTTCTCTTAGGATGTGTATTGATTACCGCCAATTGAACAAGGTTACTATCAAGAATAAGTATCCTCTTTCGAGGATTGATGATCTCTTTGATCAACTTCAAGGTGCCCCCTATTTTTCTAAGATAGACCTCAGATCTAGCTATCATCAGTTGAGAGTAAGAGAGAGTGATATTAAAAAGACAGCTTTCAGGACCCGCTATGGTCATTATGAGTTTCTAGTCATGTCTTTTGGTTTGAATAATGATCCTGCAGCGTTCATGGACCTTATGAATAGAGTGTTTAAGCCTTATCTTGATATGTTTGTTATCGTATTCATTGACGACATTCTGATTTATTCGAGGAATGAGGAAGATCATGCTAGTCATCTCAGAGTAGTTCTCCAAACTCTAAAGGATAAGGAGTTGCATCCCAAATTTTCTAAGTGTGAGTTTTGGCTTGAGTCAGTGGCATTCTTAGGCCACATTGTTTCTGGTGATGGGATTCGAGTTGACACTCAAAAGATTGAGGCAGTGCAAAACTGGTCTAGACCCACATCTCCAACTGATATTAGGAGTTTCTTGGGATTGGCTGGTTATTAATGGAGGTTTTTCGAGGGGTTCTCATCTATTTCAACCCCATTGACAAAGTAGACTCAGAAGACAATAAAGTTTCAATGGTCTGAAGCTTGTGAGAAGAGCTTTCAGGAATTGAAAACTAGGTTGACTATTTCCCCAGTATTGACCTTACCAGAAGGTACACAAGGCTTTGTTGTGTATTCTGATGCATCCAGAGTTGGACTGGGTTGTGTATTGATGCAGAATGGCAAGGTTATAGCTTATGCCTCCAGACAGCTTAAAATTCACGAGAAGAATTACCCAACCCATGATCTAGAGTTGGCTGATGTGGTGTTTGCTTTGAAAATATGGCGTCACTATCTCTATGGTGTTCATGTTGATGTGTTCACTGATCACAAGAGTCTTCAGTATGTATTCTGTAACACCCCGGATTCAAAAAAAACCAAAATGCAGATTTTCCAGATATTGCAGGTGCCACCGATGGATGCCACCCACGGCCCGTGGGTGGGACCATGGACCGTAGGTGAGGTCCGTGGTTGGCCACCTCAACTTGCTCCAAAAATTTCCAGAAAGGCACGACCTACGGCCGGACCTACGGACCGTAGGTGGGACCATGGTCCGTGGTCTAGGTCCGTGGATCGTGGCCCGTCATACCCAGTCACTGAAATCCAAACATCGGCTGACAGGACGGGCCGTCAGTCGACCTACGGTCTGTCGGTCAGGCCCGTCGTTGGCCCCATCAGGTTTTAAGTTGAGGTCATTTCGATCTTTTACCCTATGCGTTGGGCACCTAAAATACGTCGTGTAACCCCTAAACTACGTACTTTTGGTCAGTTTAAGCCTAGTAACTTAATCACAACTTACCCCAAGTGATTCATTCAAAAAAATTCACCAAGGTAAGAATGAAAAAGGAGAAAAAGAGGCGATAGCTTTCTCTAGAACAGGCAGCAAGTTTCTTCAGTTTCAGCCCCGAAATCAAAAGATTTCTCCGTGAATTTCATCACCAGGTATGTGGGATTTCACTAGTGGATTCCTTTCTTCCACTAGGTCCCTAGAATTCAGTTAGATTCTTGATTCTCTATCTCTTGTTTAGACTTAGGGTTTCTAGAATTTTAGAGAATTGTTGTGATTAAGCTGTTATAGTTTTCTTAATCAGATTATCAGGTTTTCATAACATGGTTGCTTAGTTACTTGCATTAAACTCAGAACCCTAGTTGTGTAGATTCATTTAGTTCATGAATTATACTAGCTAGGTCAGATAAACAGATATACATGCCTCGGATTTTGAATGTTTCATTATCAGTACTTAAATGTTGCATTCTCAATTAGCATGTCAGAATATTGAGCTATCCAGTATATTTCAGTTATGTTAAATTATACACATTTCTAGTGGGAGTAGGCTTAACACCGAGTTGGACTAGGGTTCAGCGTACCCGTATAGTCCCAGAACTACATGCCCCCGTAGGAGTATAAGTCCCCTCTATTGGGCATCAAATTTAGTGATCACGCCAGTCATGCCTTTATACCCCATGCAAGGTATATTGGGTCCTCTCGATGGGGCGTATACATCTGACTCTACGTTTAGCTCACGTGCTTTTATGTCGGTTAATAGTAGCTTCCACAGTCAGACTTTAGTGCATTTGACCAGGTTTTCAGTTTATACTTTGGTATTCAGTCAGCATGTCCTATTCATGATGTAGTACTTGGTCATTGCGTTCAGTTTAGCTTTGCAGCATATTGCTGTATTTACATTCATATTCAGTTATGTCATTGCTCAGTTTGTTTTGTTCAGTTTATGTATTTTATTCAACTATATTCTATATCCTGCATGCTCAGTACATTCCCAGTACTAACGCATACTCTGCGCTACATCCTTTCATGATGTAGGTTCAGGTACTCAGCATCCAAATCAAGCATAGATCGGTTTCTGATCTATATTTTAGCAGCTTCAGTGGTGAGTCCTCATACTTCGAGGACAATAGACATGTTTTCTATATTCAGTCTTTTGTTTCAGTTTCAGTTTGCCTAGAGTTAGCTGGGGCATGTCCCTGCAATTCTAGTCAGTAGAGGCTTTTTCAGACATAGTATTAGATTCAGCTTTAGTTTTGAGTTTGATCTTCCAGTTGTTATTGAACTCTTATCAGATCAGTATTGGATATTCCCCATCTTTTAGTTAATTACTGTTTTAGCTTCCGCATAGTTTTTTTTATTTAGTTATCTTTCAGTATGCTTATGATATGATAGACATAGGGTTAGCTTGGGGTCACTTGTGATCCTAGGTCTCGTGTTATGTCAAAGGGGTAGCCTCAGGGCATGACAAACTTGGTATCAGAGCATTAGGTTCAAGAGTCCTAGGATGTGTGAAAAGCCTCACTAAGTAGAGTCTCTTTCATGGGTGTGAAGTGCACCACATCTAATGAGAGGGAGGCTACGAAGTGTTTTAGGAAAAACTTCACTTTCTTGCTATTCTTATCGTGCGTGGGTATGATCTTCTTTCTAATCCATCGTTATGCATTTTAGATCATGCCTCCTCGTAGAGCTTTCGCAAGGAATGCTAATGCTCGCAACGCTAACGCAGTCCCAAACCATGAGGTTTCAAATGTAGAGTTTCGGAATGTGATCCAACTTTTGGCTCAGAGTGTGTCCAATCAGAATAATCAGTATGGTACAGTTTTGACAAATGCTAATATTGGATCAACAACAGCCAGGGTTTGAGATTTTATTCGGATGAATCCACTAGAGTTTCTAGGGTCGCAGGTTGGTGAGGACCCATAAAATTTCATTGATGAGGTCAAGAAGATCTTTGGAGTGATGCAAGTAACTGGTGATGATAGGGTAGAGTTGGCATCCTACCAGCTTAAGGATGTGGCTCACATTTGGTTCACTCTGTGGAAAGAAAATAGGGGTACTGATGCAGCTCCTATGACTTGGGAGTGTTTTACTGGAGCTTTTCTGGATAGGTTCTTCCCGAGGGAGTTAAGAGAGGCTAAAGCTCAGGAGTTTATGAATTTGAGGCAAGGTAAAATATCAGTCCAAGAGTATGGGCTGAAGTCCACTCAACTCTCCAGGTATGCTCCACACATGGTTGCCGATTCAAGGGGACAAATGAGTAAGTTTTTATTTAGGGTATCCGACTTAGTGAAGACAGAGTGCAGGAATGCTATGTTGTTAGAGGAGATGAATATTTCTAGGCTCATGACTCATGCTCAGCAGGTTGAGGGAGACAAGCTTAGGGAAATGGCTAAGGACAATAAGAAGGCTAGAACATGCAACTATTATTATCAACATAAATTGGGTGGTGGAAATCACTCACAGTTTCAGCAGAGGTCTACAGCCCAAGTACCTTCGTCAGCTAGTGCTCCATCCCCCAGGTTTCAATAGGATCAGAAAGGTAGGGCATCTGGCTCTAAGTCTCCGATTAGTAATTCAGGTAACAGGACTTTCCCAACTTGTCCAAAGTGTGGTAAGAACCATCCAGGCGAGTGTCTTGCAGGCAAGGAAGGATTCTTTGGGTGTGGTCAGTCTGGCCATAGGTTGAAGGATTTCCCTTCTACCAGGCAGGGGCAAGGAGGTAATAACAATAGGGCTCATTCTACAGCTCCAGCAGCACCAGCAGGTCGCCCAACTCAGCTGGGTGTTTCATCTGGTACAGGTGGCGGTCAGCGCCAGAACAGGTTGTATGCTCTTCAGGCTCGCCATGATCAGGAAGATTCTCCTGATGTGGTCACTGGTACGTTGAGAGTCTTTCACTTAGATGTTTATGCATTATTAGATCCAGGGGCTACATTGTCTTTTGTAACTCCTTATATAGCAGTAAACTTCGGTGTCAGTCCAGAAACTCTTTCAGAACCCTTCTCAGTCTCTACTCCAGTTGGTGACCCAGTTATAGCTAGACGGATATACAGAAATTGCCCTGTCACAGTTTCCAAGAATGTCACCTCAGCAGATCTTGTAGGGTTAGAAATGGTAGACTTTGATATCATTCTAGGCATGGATTGATTACATTCCTGTTATGCCTCAGTCGATTGTAGAACTAGGATCGTTCGGTTTCAGTTTCCAAATGAGCCACTCTTAGAGTGGAAGGGTAGTAGCTCAGTGCCTATGGGTCGATTCATTTCTTACCGTAAGGCCAGAAAAATGATTTCCAAGGGATATATCTATCATCTTGTTCGGGTTAAGGATTCAAACTATGAAACCCCAACTCTTGAGTCAGACCCAGTAGTAAATGAGTTTCCAAAAGATCTTCCCGGAGTTTCTCCCGAAATGGAAATCGACTTTGGAATAGATCTCCTTCAAGATACCTAGCCCATTTCGATTCCTCCTTAGAGAATGGCTCCAGCCGAGCTTAAGGAATTGAACGAGCAGTTGAAAGACCTTCTAGATAAGGGTTTCAACAGACCCAATATCTCTCCATGGGGTGCTCCAGTGTTGTTCGTGAAAAAGAAAGATGGTTCTCTCAGAATGTCCATCGACTATCGGCAGGTGAACAAAGTCACAATCAAGAATAAGTATCCCATCCCAAGGATTGATGACTTGTTCGACCAACTTTAGGGTGCTAGTTTCTTTTCTAAGATAGACCTCAGATCCGGCTATCATCAGCTCAGAGTCAAAGATAGTGACATTCTGAAGATAGCCTTCAGGACTCGGTATGGTCATTATGAATTTGTAGTTATGTATTTTGGACTAACAAATGCTCCTGCAGCTTTCATGGACTTAATGACCAGGGTGTTCAAACAGTATTTGGACTTATTCGTTATTGTCTTTATTGATTATATCCTCATTTATTCTCGGAGTGAGGAGGAGCATGTGACTCATCTGAGAGTGGTTCTGCAAACTCTCAAAGATCGCCAGTTATTCGCTAAGTTCAGCAAGTGTGAATTCTAGTTTCAGTCTGTCGCTTTCCTTGGTCATGTGGTATCTAGTGAAGGAATCCGAGAGGATTCTCAGAAAATAAAGGCAGTGAAGCAATGGCCTAGACCCACCTCTCCAATAAATATCATGAGTTTCTTGGGTTTGGCCGGTTATTACAGGAGATTTATTGAAGGATTCTCATCCATAGCTTCCCCATTGACCAAGTTAACTCAGAAAAAGGTTAAGTTTCAGTGGTCGGATTAGTGTGAGAAAAGTTTTGCAGAATTGAAGAACTACCCGACTCATGACCTCTAGCTTGCAGTTGTAGTATTTTCCCTAAAAATTTGGAGACACTACTTGTATGGTGTGCATGTTGATTTATTCACAGATCATAAGAGCCTCCAGTATGTGTTCACCCAGAAAGAGTTGAATCATCGTCAGAGGAGATGGCTTGAATTCCTGAAAGACTATGATATGAATGTGCTTTATCATCCTGGTAAGGCCAATGTAGTAGCTGATGCTCTTAGTAGATTATCTATGGGTAGTGTAGCACATGTTAGGAAGAAAGGAAAGAATTAGCAAAAGAGGTTCACCGACTTGCTCCCTTAGGAGTTGGTCTTATGAACATGGCAGATGGTGGAGTGATGGTTCAGAATAGATCTGAATCTTCATTGGTAGCGGAGGTTAAGGAAAAACAAGATAGTGATCTTATATTGCTTCAGTTGAAAGGTGAAGTTCATCAGCAGAAAGTGAAGGTTTTCTCCCAAGGGGGAGATGGTGTGCTTCGTTACCAGGGTCGCTTGTGTGTTCCTAAAGTGGGTGAGTTGAGGCAGCAGATCCATATAGAGGCTCATAACTCTTGATATTCCATTCATCCAGGTACCACTAAGATGTACCGTGACCTACGGGAAGTCTTTTAGTGGAATGGCATGAAGAGGGACATAGCAGATTTTGTGGCTAAGTGTCCTAATTGTCAACAAGTTAAGGTAGAACATCAGAAACCAGGAGGTATAACTCAAGAGATTAACATTCTTACATGGAAGTGGGAAGTGATAAATATGGACTTCATTACGGGTTTACCCCGTACTCGGAGACAGTATGACTCCGTTTGGGTGATAGTCGATAGAGTGACTAAGTCTGCTCCCTTCTTGGTTGTCAAGACTACAGATTCAGCGGAGGATTACGCTAAACTCTACATTAATGAGATAGTCAGATTGCATGGGGTTCCCTTGTCTATCATCTTAGATAGAGGTCCTTAGTTTACCTCTCATTTCTGGAAATCGTTTCAGAAAGGTCTTGGCACTCAGGTAAATCTCAGCACAGTATTTCATCCACAGACGGATAGTCAGGCAGAGCGTACCATTCAGACCTTAGAAGACATGTTGAGAGCTTGCGTGATTGATTTCAAGAGCAGTTGGGATGATCACCTACCTCTCATAGAGTTCGCCTATAATAATAGCTATTATTCCAGTATTCAGATGGCCCCTTATGAAGCATTATATGGGCGTAGATGCAGATCTCTAGTTGGTTGGTTTGAAGTAGGTGAAACAACATTGATTGGGCCAGATTCGATTCATGAAGCTATGGAAAAAGTTCAGCTCATCAGAGATAGGCTTAAGACAGGTCAGTGTCGTCAGAAGTCCTATGCAGATGTAAGGAGAAGGGACTTAGAGTTCGAAATTGATGATTGGGTTTTCCTAAAAGTATCACCTATGAAGGGGGTGATGAGATTTGGCAACAAAGGGAAGCTCAGTCCTAAATATGTAGGTCTTTACAGAATCCTGAAAAGGGTTGGTAATGTGGCATATGAGTTAGAGTTGCCATCAGAACTAGCAACGGTTCATCCGGTCTTTCACATTTCCTTGTTAAAGAAGTGTGTGGGTGATCCAGCATCTATAGTACCATTAGAGAGTGTGGCTGTGAAGGATACTCTCACTTATGATGAGGAGCCAGTTGAGATTCTAGACCGTCAGGTTCGTAGGTTGAGAAATAAAGAAGTAGCTTCAGTGAAGGTTTTGTGGAGGAGTCAGTCCGTAGAGGGAGCTACTTGGGAAGCAGAAGCAGCCATGAAGGCCAAGTATACTCATCTCTTCCCTTTCGATTTCGTTTCAGCTTGAGGTAATAGTTCCTCTCTAGTCTCTTAGCTTACTCCTGTATAAATACAGTCTTAGTATCATGTTCCTTCAATTGTTCTTACATTTTCAGCATATTTTCATGTTCTTGGAACTCATTTCAGCCAGAAATCAGTTTCTAGTATTTAGTGGTAGGGATTGCAGCTCCTTCCCTCCATACTCAGCTAGTTTAGACTTCAGTTGAGGATGAATGTTCCCAAGGGGGAGATAATGTAACACCCCAAATTTGAAAAGGACCAAAATGCAGATTTTCCAGATGTTGCAGGTGCCACCGACGGAGGCCACTCACGGCTCGTGGGTGGGACCACAGACCGTAGGTGTGGTTCGTGGTTGGCCACCTCAACTTGCTCCAAAAATTTCTAGAAAGGAACAACCTACGGACCGTAGGTGGGACCATGGTCTGTGGATCGTGGCCCCTCAGACCCAGTCTCTGAAATCCAAACGAAGGCTGACAGGATGGGCCGTCAGTCGACCTACGGTCCGTTGGTCAGGCCAATTGTTGGCCCCGTCAGGTTTTAAGTTGGGGTCATTTCGGTCTTTTCCCCTATGCGTTGGGCACCTAAACTACGTCGTTTAACCCCTAAACTACGTCGTTTAACCCCTAAACTACATCGTTTAACCCCTAAACTACGTAGTTTTTGTCAGTTTAAGCCTATTAACTTAATCAGAACTTACCCCAAGCGATTCATTCACCAAATTCACCAAGCTTAGAACAAAAAAGGAGACAAAGAGGCGAAAGCTTTCTCAAGAACAGGCAGCAAGTTTCATCAGTTTCAGCCCCGAAATCGAAGATTTCTCCGTGAATTTCATCACCAGGTATGTGGGATTTCACTAGTGGATTGTTTTCTTCCACTAGGGCCCTAGAATTCAGTCAGATTCTTGATTCTCTGTCTCTTGTTTAGACCTAGGGTTTCTAGAATTTTAGAGAATTGTTGTGATTAAGCTGTTATAGTATTCTTAATCAGATTATCAGGTTTTCATAACATGGTTGCTTAGTTACTTGCATTAAACTCAGAACCCTAGTTGTGTAGATTCATTTAGTTCATGAATTATACTAGCTAGGTCAGATAAACAGATATACATGCCTCGGATTTTGAATGTTTCATTATCAGTACTTAAATGTTGCATTCTCAATTAGCATGTCAGAATATTGAGCTATCCAGTATATTTCAGTTATGTTAAATTATACACATTTCTAGTGGGAGTAGGCTTAACACCGAGTTGGACTAGGGTTCAGCGTACCCGTATAGTCCCAGAACTACATGCCCCCGTAGGAGTATAAGTCCCCTCTATTGGGCATCAAATTTAGTGATCACGCCAGTCATGCCTTTATACCTCTGGCAAGGTATATTGGGTCCTCTCGATAGGGCATATACATTTGACTCCACGTTTAGCTCACGTGGTTTTATATCGGTTAATAGTAGCTCCCACAGTCAGACTTTAGTGCATTTGACCAGGT
>JAJONR010010879.1:0-10977 GCA_029582245.1 Solanum etuberosum | reverse complement strand
TTTCTCTAATTTGTTAGGTTTAGTTGATTTAAATATAGGATGGTTTCTCTTCCTTGGTGATTAGTGGTTTTAGACATAATGTGATCAATGCTTTTCATTGTGTTATTATCTATATATGTTGCATATTACAAGCTTTGTTTAAAGGAAAGGTAGTGCTAAAGTAACAATGGATTTTTTTGAAATGTAATATTCAATATTTTGAAATGTCTATAGAAGTATACATTGATTCGTGTATTAGATGATAATTTGTTATATACTTCTTATGCTAACAGTGTTTTTTTTTTTTTAAAGTATCTTGAATTGTAGGATGACAACTAAATCTTCTTAGAAGACAAGAAGTTTGGTAGGTAAAATAAGTGATTCCAGCCATTACACATCTAACTCTGTGACATTTATTAGTGTCCCACTTTAATTTCTTTTTTTTTGGTGTTGCATGCTCTTTAAGAAATATCTTATCGACCAAAATATACTTGTATTAGAGTTTTTAATGGTTCACAGAGTTATATTTATTAATTATAATATTGATATGATGGCTGCAAGGCGTAAAAAGTGATCTTATATCTAAAAGTCCCAGTCACATGTATGGATGTCTAGCTAATAAAATGGGTCAGAGTCTAGAAATATGTTCATAGCCTTGTACGGAGATTTTTCCCCTACGATTCGTATATTAAACATGTGTTGTATGATGTTGTTACCAAATTATTATTTTCCTGCACCTTAAATTTGTTATCAAGGTCCTAATATCTTCCATTTTAATCATTGATCATTAGAAACAATGATGAATTTGAGCATGATCTGACTGGAAGAACTGCTTCGATTAATGTAGGCATAATTACTAATCTTATTCCTTCAGGCAAAAATGCTTAGCTAAATTACTAATCTCAATAATATTCAGTACATCAAGATTGAATATTTTGTGACTTCATTATAACTTCTAAGCTAATTTTTTTTATTATATGTAGACTAATTAGGGTAGTTCACCCCGTGGAAAGCATACAAAATTGATGAGTCCGAGATTTCAACTCATTTAGGGCTTTGTTTTGATAGTTTAAGTATCCTCAAATGCCTAATTTATCCTCTAAGCTGATGTTAAAGTTTTGATTTACAGTTATGAAGGCTAAGGAGCAAGACAAGGACACTACTGGGCAAAAAGGAGCAAACAAGCTGAAAAATTGAAGAAAAGATATCCTGAATATCACCAAGACCACTCGCCGAACCGCCGAGTGGCTCTTTAGGTCGCTCAAAGTTCCAGTTTGCCAGCCCTGGGGAAGAACCGACTTGGCAACAGAAATGGGCAGTCGGTGGATCGCTGAACGACTCAGCGATGGCAACCTTGATCGCCTAAAGTCACAGGACCTGGAGGACAAATGGCCAATCCAAACCGCTGATGGATTGGAGAGAACGGCGGATCACTGACTGCGTTGGCGACCCCCGACTTACTTCACCCAATGGCCTTTTAGCCCAGAAACTGAGCAACTATAAATTGAAATTTAAAATGAGGAGAGAGGAGTTTTGATTCCCAGAGTTTGAGAGTTTGAGTTTTCTCTGAATTTTTGAGTTTCTATTGTAGACTTTGAAGCTTTTGAAGCTTAAATTTGAGGATTTGCAAGTGGTTTTTTGAACTTATTCAATTTGGAGCATTGTAAAGACTTGGAAACTTTTACCCAACTCATGGATAATCTAGTTGGTAATTATTTTTATCTTTTTATGATGTGTAGCTAAAACCCCTATTCTTGGGGTGTGATCATGTGATTATTGGCTTAATTATCTTTTGGGTATTGTTATTTACTGATTTAAATGCTTAATTGAAGTGGTTTTAATCATTATCTGTGTTTGAATCTATGAATTGTAGTTGCAAATGCAATTCTAACTTAGTGTTCTTGGCTTGCTTGATAAAGAGGTTTTGGAACCAAAGCCATCGATTAATGATTGTAGTTATTGGGTTGATATGGGTTCATCTCGAGAGACTGAATCCTAAACTCGATTCTACCTATCTAGCTCGAGAGAGTAGATAAATTAAGGTTTTGGGCAGTTTATCTTGTTAAGCTTGTTGAGGTTCGAGAGAACTCACTTGAATTGTAGTAGTTGTTCGAGAGAAAGCTATTACACCGATAGTCTAGCCTACCCTCTAAGATTTAGCAATCGTTAGTAATTTTTACTTACCCATATAGAAAAATTAGCCTATAATCGATCACATCCCAAGAATTCCTCTCTATATTGTTGATTTCTCTATTTTCGTATGTTTTTTAGCTGTTAATTGACAAACCAAACCCCCCATCTGACTTTGTTATCATCCCTTAGATTTGTCTATATGTTTTCGATAATTTCTATTTCTATAACTGATTAGATCACATTTGTAACTTCATAACTGAATTCGAACTTGTATCGCTCACTATGGGTTCGACCCCAACTCTTCGTTGGGTCTTATACTAAATAAAAATCGTCTACTCCTAGAATTGGATAAGGTGTAATTGAGCATTTCATCCAAAAATGGCGCTGCTGATAGGGAGTGGTGTTTAGAATTCTATTATTGAAGTTTGAATTGTGATCTTTTTGTGTTATAGTTGAATCGACTCACTTTGTTGGTTGTGTTTGTGTTTGATCAGAAGAGGAAATGAGGGTAAACGGAAGTAATGGTAGCTAAATTGGCCACCAAGATGACATCGGGAACTTGAATGATGTTAATGACCCTATCCAATTGGGTGGTGTTGGTGCCATACGTCTACCTCCGGTTGAGGGGAATGCGGTATTCCATGTCACTAGCACAATGCTACAGCTCTTGCAAATGAAAGGATTATATGGAGGGCTGATTCATGAGGATCTCCTTGAGCATATTTGGAATTTTATCGACGTATGTGGCCCGTTCTCATTCATGAATATCTCTCAAGAATCAGTCCGTCTTCGGTTGTTCCCATTTTCATTGATGGGAGAAGCTACCAAGTGTTTAGCTGATCTACCGAGGAACTCCATCACAACTTGGGATAAACCTACCGCAACATTCTGTGTAAGGTTCTTTCCCCCGTCAAAGATGATCACATTAAGGGATAGTATTCAGGGTTTTAAATGGTTGGAAGGTGAACCAATCCACGAGACGTGGCTGAGATTTCAGAAGTTGGCACTTCAATGTTCGACTCACGGACTTCCAAACAACGTGCTACTATAATACTTCTATATGAGTCTTGACTCGATGAAAAAAGGTATTGCTGATCAATTTGTTCCCGGAGGCATAATGCAACAACCTTATGAGGTCGCAACTCAACTCCTTGAAGGCATGACCAAGATCAATAGAGCATGGTACACTCGTGAGGACCAAGTGTCTCCTCTCACCTTTAGGATGACAAAAGAGCAGATCGAGAAGAATCAAGAGAGAGACCAAAATATGGCCAAAATGATGACCCAGCTGGATATATTGTCGAAAAATGTGATGGGGAGTGGGTTGAAAAGTGTGAATGCTGTGGGTATTGGTGGATCAAACCCCAATAAAGCACACGTGAAGGCGTTGTATAATGAGGAAGTGAACTTCCTTGCCAACCAAGGAGGAGGTTTTTGTTCAAACTATCCAAGGCCGAGTGGGAATCCAGATTGGAATAAAGATGATGGATTGAGAGACCGTGACAGAGAATGGCATGACCATAATTCTACTTGGAAGGAAAGGGATGGTGACAAGGAGAGATACGTCCCACCCCATAAACGTCAAAAGCCTAAAGAGCAAAAGGCTGACCAGGAGAACTTCCGTACGGAAGACATGCTTGCACGCATTCTCAATAAGGTAGAAGGGACAAAGTTTTAAAAGAAATGAAAGAGGACATCACCACACTCAATCAGACAGTCACCTCACATACAGTGTCCATTAAGCAATTGGAAACGCAAATGGGTCAAATTTCATCTCATTTGAACCCAAGGCCAAAAGGGGGTCTACCAAGTGATACCTTGGCTAACAAGAAAAATGAACCTTGAAAGCGTATTCATGTCATGCCATGACGTTAAATAAGACGCATCTTGGAAGGCAACCCAAGGTTTTATGCTTTTATTTCTGTTGTTGGAATAACATGTGTTGAATGTGCAGGTTGAAAATTTGAAATTTTGGGAAAATGGCAATTAGGCGAACCAAAAGTCCAGTCGGCGACTCGCCGAACAAGTCGGCGAGCCTGACTTGGACCGACTTACTCCGCCGACTGTCGCGCGAACTGAAAGGTTTTAAAAGGCCAAACGGTTCAAACTTAAAAAATTCTTCACTTTCTCACTTTTTCAACTTCTGCACTTTCACTCCGATATTAAATTTTTCGTACTCTCGTCTGGTTTGGGATCTTTGCTCGGAATGGATTTTGGAATTACTTTGTCTCCTAGCTTTAAAAATTTTGGCATACAAGATTGGTTTTCTAAACCTCGAACTAAATGGTTGGTTGAAATCAAATGCTTTTGATACCTTGTTATTGATATCTGTGGGTATTGTTGTTGTGATCATCGTGTGATTGTTTGTTTGCCCGTCTTTAAATGAATTCATAATTAATTGGTTGTAAAATGCTTAAATCCCATGTAGATAATTGATTTAATTTGTTAGGTTGTGTTGATTTTGTCGTGGGTCTATGGGGTGAAGTCCGAGTAACCTCGAATTGTGCTAATTGTTGAAATTTTCCCAATTATAAAGCGGTTGATGTCATTCTTAAGGGAAAAAGTCATCAATTGGCCAATTTTGGCCAAATCTGAGGATGTCTGAGTACCCTGAGGACATGGGTCTTATGGGTCTGGTGTGAATTGCATGTTTTTGGTGTTTAGTTTTGTTGTCGTGGGCTGCGGCATTTATTTTGAAGTACAGGATGAAAAATTGGCATGTTAGGCTACTCGGCGAGCTGGGACGAGTTTGCCAAGTGGTTCAGCGGTTTGCCTAATGCCTCCTCGATCGCCCTTTAATTCGCTAAATATAAAGTTTGTGTTATGTAACTTTCGGCGATGTGCCTTTGCTCGCTGAAAGTGCTTCATGATCGGCCTTTTGCGCCTCTTCTTCTTGAAATTAATCTGTCGATCCACCGAATGTCCCTGGACATCGCCAACCAGCTTTGAATTTTGAGCATTTTTACACTGTAACTTTCAGTGAGCCCGACCTGGCTCGCTAAAGTGGTTCGGCGAGTCTTCATGCAGTTTCTTTTAAGAAAAGTTTCTTGACTTTTTCTAACATTTTCTACATTGTTTTGCAGGAATGGCTAGACCCAAAGTTGCTGGTAGACACATGCCGCCCCGAAAGTGGGTTCGTGGAGTTAAAATCAATGAGGAAGTGGCTTCTTCCCGGGCACCGACTACTAAATTACCTCCAAAGCGCAGAAAAGGCAAGGGCAAGGCGCCCGTGATTGTGACACTAGCGGAGGGGAGCTATGATAGTGAGGGGGTCTACGAAACACACCTCACTATCTCCGACAGTGAGGGTGACTCTCAGAATGATTCTCCGGCTTCCATTTTTGAGCCGGAGGATGACCAGTTGTTACAGGGACAGAGAGCGGAGCTACGCTCCAAGTCCTTACATGATCCGATAGACTTCCAGAGCCTACTCCTTCAGCTTCAGCTCCAACTCCTCCTCCAGCACAGACAGTGGTGCAGGAACCTCCTCTTCAGGGTCCTCCTCGCCGGTCACTCAATCGATTGAAGGCCGAGGGTTTGAGGACCATTCTAGAAGAAAAGAGATTGTCTACCGACGGTTTGGTGAAAAGGCATCCAGAGGTGTGGAACACTATCAAGTTCCACTTGTTTGAGATATTTACAAAACCCCGGTGTCCCTACATTCCTACTTGGGTCCGAGAGTTCTATTTGGCATACGGAGAATTAGTGCCGAAGGGGAAGAAGAAAACAAGTTCCTTCAAACCAGTTGACTTCGTGATGGTTCGGGGGAAAAAGGTTAAGTGCATTAGTACAAAGATTAAAGACGTGCTCGGGTGAACACGCGATTTCATCCACGACTATCCAGATTTGGTCCAGAAAAAGAATTTAGAGGATCTTAAGGGTTGGTTGGAACCCCTCCTCTCTGATGTTACCCCTGGATGGATTAAAGAAGGTGCACCTATTGAGAAAAAGGACCTCAACATTGGTGCAAGATACTGGTTCGGGTTCATTAGCAGCACTATCATGCAATCACAAAACGAGTCCATCCTCCGCCACCAGAAGGTAGCCTGTCTTGGTTCCATCGTATCCAAGAAAAGGCTGAACCTGGGGCTACTGATAGAGCAAGAGATAGCCATGAGGTCCAAACAGAGCCAGACCTAACTCCCATTTCCTGTGTTGATCACCGAGTTGTGCAGATTGGTCCGTGTTTCGAGAGATGATAAGACAGATGTGGAGGTGACATCCACATCTTCTACTAACATCAGGCGTATTGAGGCCGAGTACATGCGAGATGAGGCTGACAGGAGGAGGGAAACACCGGTGGATACATCCCCAGAGGTCGATGTTGAGATGTTACCTATAGAGGCAATCATGCCTCCTCAAGCTAGTGAGCCATCATGTACATCTGGACCTTCTGATTTTGAGACCCCTAGTACGTCTACTGCACCCCCTCCCACTAGGTCTTCTGCTACTGCTGATTCTACCTCCTGACCCCCTATCACCCAGGCTATGCTTTACAAGATGGGCCATTTGGCCCAATCTGCTGATGTGCGTGCCTCTCGGGTAGAAGAAGCTATGCCTGGGTTGATAGAGCGGGCTATTGCTGCTGCCTTAGCCCCCATTAGGGCTGAGATGAGGGAGTATGGTGTTCAGATGAAGGGCCACAAGTTGGCCTTGGATGCCCTGACTGTGAGAGTTGAGGAGTGTGAGAAGGGCCAGAGAGCTTCAGCTGGTATGACAGCCTTGAAGGACGAGATTGCTGGAGTAAGGGAGGATGTGTACTAGCTAAAGTCCATATATTTATCTATGTAGTTTGGTATGGTGGAGATTCCTTAGTCCGAGTGCTGATGTTCCGGCTAGTTCTGAGATTCCTCCGGTTACTACAAGAGATGAGATTATAGCCGATGATGATGATGCTATGTCCGAGGCTGAGACATATGAGGAGCATCTTGGTGTTCGTGAGGTGACAGTCAATGAGGATTTGGCTGACTTGGAGGGTGCCACGTTTGAGACTTCTATGCAGACATCGCTCTAGGACACGTTTATGGTGGGCTCCAGTGGAGCCAAGGATGAGACACCGGGCACTCATGCCCAGACAGAGGGAGTGACTAACATGCAGACTTAACCCCAGGCCTAGCCTGGCAGGATGACTTTTTGCCTCCCTTTTTGTTCTCTTTTTAGACTGATTTTGTTTTTATTTGCATTTGAGGACAACTGCTTCTCTTTGTTGGCAGGGTGAGGTATTTCCATACCTATCTCTTGTGGGCTATTTTTTTGTGATTATTGGCGTGATTTTGTTGTTTATAATATATCTTGGTTGTTGATAAATTGTGACCCATTGTTTTAATAATGAAAATGGTTTTGAACCTAATTTGAAAATTGTTGCCACGTCTTTTGTGTGTAATTGTGATTGTTCTTGTGCAAATTTGAGTGTCGGTTGTGGTCAATACCGATGACTTGAATAGTGCTCTTAATTGAAAAAAATGAAAGTGCGGCTACGATAAAACAAACTAAGTTACATAGGAAATATGTAAACTTTTAGCATCTCGTTGTGACTAGCCGATTGTCGATTAAATCTTTTGTGATGAACATTGCACGCTAGCTAGAAAGTGTGGAGTCGTGTTTGATAACTGTATTGAATGCCTTGTGTGGTGAGGTTGTCTTGAATATTGTGCTTGATGACACCTAGAATTTTCCCTGTTGGTCCGATTGATTGAGTGAAGCAAGCAATTGAAATGATCTTAGGAAAATTTTTCGAAGAGTGAAACAAATTAACAATATATTTCTTTGTGGCAAACCTTGTGAGAAATGTGAACCTTGTTTGGCATCCTTTGAGCCTTTCCTTTTCATTGGAAGAAACCTGAGCAACTTTGACCTCTTTATTCCATCACCCATAACCTTCATGAAGTATTGGTTTGTTAGAATAGCCAACTTCGGCCAAAAGCCTAAATTGGGGGTGTGGTGAAAAAGAAGGAAAGTCAAGAAGTGTGAAAAATCCCCCCTTGATGAATTATTATGAAAAAGATGGAACCCCTCCATGTAAAAAAAGGAAATGAATGAAAAGAAAAAGGTTGAAAACGAAGAATGAAAAAAAAAATGAAAAAGAAGTGTTGTGAAATAAAGTGTGTGAAAGGAGTAAAAGAAATGGGGTATCTGGTGATTCATGTTTAGTTGAATAATGGGGTGGATTATGAACATTATTGAATGCGAAAGAGAAGGAGAAAAAGTGATTTTCGGACCATACTTCATGAAGGTAGAAGCCACTAAGCCTAAATGACGACACCTTTACACTCAGCGCCATTACAAGCCTTCTAAAGACCTTTATGATCTTGAGTGAGCTGAAACACATGTTGATGGAAAATAAGGGCAAGCCTATGGGTGAAATCATCCATGTATACATCTTTTTGAGTGTGAGAGTCGTATGCGATTCCGGAACCTTAAATTGTTGAGAAAGTTTGTGTGCATATGGAATTATCTTTGTTGTGAGGGCATTTGAATACCTTTATTGAGCTTGAACTTGCATTTGAAGCAAGCATTGTGAGTTTGAGTACACTTGATAATGGTGAGTCACAATTTGAAACTTTGAGTGCACAATTGAGCATTGTATGTGTGGTTTGAACCTTTTGTGTGCATTTATGTTGAGTCTTAAGCAACACTATTTGTAGACATCCTTGTTGAACTGATTGATCTTGAGTTTTACTTGAAGACAAGCAAAAGTTTAAGTTGGGGTTGTTGATGAATCCGAGATTTCGACTCATTTAGAGATTTGTTTTGATAGTTTAAGTGTCCTCAAATGCCTAGTTTATGCTCTAAACTGATGTTAAAGTGTTGATTTGCAGTTATGAAGGCTAAGGAGCAAACAAGCTGAACAATTGAAGAAAAGTGATCCTGATGATCGCCAAGACCACTCGGCGAACTACTGAGTGGCTCTTTAGCTCACTCAAAGTTCCAGTGTGCCAGCCCTGGGAAGAACCAACTTGGCGACAGAAATGGGCAGTCGGTGGATCGCCGAACGACTCAGCGATGGAAACCTTGACCGCCTAAAGTCACAGGACCTGGAGGACAAATGGCAAATGCAAACCAGCGATGGATTGGAAGAACGGCGGACTGCCAACCGGGTTGGCGACGCCTGACTTACTTGGCCCAATGGCCTTTCAGGACAAAAACTGAGCAACTATAAATTGAAATTTAAAATGAGGAGAGAGGATTTATGATTCCCAGAGTTTGGAAGTTTGAGTTTTCTTTGAGTTTTTGAGTGTCTATTGTAGACTTTGAAGCTTTTGAAGCTCAAATTTTAGGATTTGCAAGTGGGTTTTTAAACTTATTCAATTTGGAGCATTGTAAAGACTTGGAAACTTTTACCTAGCTCATGGCTAATCTAGTTGGTAATTCTTTTTATCTTTTTATGATGTGTACCTAAAACCCCAATTCTTGGATTGTGATCATGTGATTATTGGCTTAATTAGCTTATGGGTATTGTTATTTACTGATTTAAATGCTTAATTGAAGTGGGTTTAATCATTAGCTGTGTTTTAATCTATGAATTTTAGTTGCAAATGGAATTCTAACTTAGAGTTCTTGGCTTGCTTGAGGAAGAGGTTTTAGAACCAAAGCTTTCGATTAATGATTGTAGTTATTGGGTTGATATGGGTTCAGCTCGAGAGAGTGAATCCTAAACTCGATTCTACCTATCTAGCCCGAGAGAGTAGATAAATTAAGGTTTTGGGCTGTTTATCTTGTTAAGCTTGTTGAGGTTCGAGAGAACTAACTTGAATCGTAGCAGTAGTTTGAGAGAAAGCTATTACACCGATAGTCTAGCCTACCCACTGAGATTTAGCAATCATTAGTAAATTTCAATTACCCATATAGAAAAATTAGCCTATAATCGATCACATCTCGAGAATTCCTCTCTATATTGTTGATTTCTCTGTTTTTGTATGTGTTTTAGCTGTTAATTGACAGACAAAACCACCCATCTGACATTTGTTATCATCCCTTAGATTTGTCTATATGTTTTCGATAATTTCTATTCCTATAACCGATTATATCACATTTGTAACTTCATAACTGAATTCGAACTTGTACCGCTCCCTGTGGGTTCGACCCCAACTCTTCGTTGGGTTTTATACTAGATTACAATAGTCTACACCTAGAATTGGATGAGGTGTAATTGACCTTTTTATCAAAAAATTACCTAGTATATATATAAATGAATATCCCCACGATCTGGTATCAATAGGTAGTCGAGCTGCTAATTTCAATAGAGTACAAGATAATAACATTTATATATATACTAGTTTCTGGGAATATGCGTTGCACGTTGTTCTCTAATTTTACTTTAAGTTTGTATCACAAAATAGTGAATTGAAAATATACTTAAACTGATATCTATAGTCCAAGCCATTCATATAACAAACTAACAAACTGACATAAAATAAACAATTATACACAAACAACAACCTAATTGTAGCCCATAAGCCAGTGATGTATACAACAAAAAACCTATCCCAACCGACCACCCATAAGACTGGTAGGTGCAAACAATTATCAATTATACTAGTGATAGGGGATGCATATTAATGCAAGTTATTCAATAAATGCAATGGTGCCCAACAATAAAAAGTTCCACACAACCATGTATATACACCTACCTCCTGACATGCTACGTAGAACCCACGTAGATAACCCTCTTCATGTGTTGTGGGACCATAGGAATCAGAAAGTTCGTATATGCTGCATGGTCCCGATTCAACACTTCCATAACCTATCTGTCATCGTACCGGGTCCGCTCCGTCGTGGTGGCATGGATTTATGAAACCAATTCACTAGAAAAAGGGTCCGCGATACTCTAGACCGATCAAGTAAAAACGGAGCACATCTGTGATG